>MJUU01009936.1:52517-70453 GCA_002080025.1 Modiolus philippinarum | reverse complement strand
CAGTTTTTAAGCTAGGAAGTTTTTATTTCGCTGGTTGATTGTTCACATATCAAAGATGTGCATGCTGCTTGGATTTTGATTTTAGATAATTTTTCAGAAAACTACACATTGTATAACGTTGTCATTTTTATGATTTATATTGCATATAGGCTACATCATTTGTCCGGATAACTCCTCCTACAGTTTATTAGATTGGAAGTTATTATTTTGCAGGTTGATTGTTCACATATCAAAGATGTGGATGCTGCTTGGATTTTGATTTTAGATAATTTTTCAGAAAACTACACATTGTATAACTTTGTCATTTTTATGATTTATATTGCATATAGGCTACATCATTTGTCCAGAAACTCCTCCTACAGTTTATTAGATTGGAAGTTATTATTTTGCAGGTTGATTGTTCACATATCAAAGATGTGCATGCTACTTGGATTTTGATTTTTGAATTTTTTTTTCAGAAAACTACACATTGTTGAACTTTGTCATTTTTATGCATTATATTGCATATAGGGTTATTTGTTCGGATAAATCCTCCTACAGTTTTGAAGATATTTTACAGGATGAATGTGGAACTGTAAGAGATGTGCAAACTACTTGGATTTCAATGTTTGATAATTTTTAGATAATGCAGGATTTTCGGATATGTGGGGGCGTGGGGTATGTAAGCTTGCTCACTAAGGTTCTTTAATTTACACCCAAAACAGCCAAGCACAAGGCGTAATATGAGTGGAGAACTCGCTTAATACAAAAAGTAAATGCTAGTGTATATCGCATAATTTTTGCGAGATTCTACATGTAGGTTTGGCTATATTCGTGAGGTTCATGAAAACGCAAAATAAAAACTAGAGATAGTAAAGTCCGTATATATCTTATATGTTTGTGCGTCCGAATTTTCTTTTCACGAAAATTGATGACCGCTGGAGATAAAAATCTATCTTTTGAGAACAAATCTTAGAGTTTAACTATCACAAAAATTGCCCACTATACGTTACTTCATGATGAAATGCGATGATGCATTGAGGAATTTATCGTAGAAGCCAAGATCACCGTTTAGACAAGTCAGTTATCCTGATTTTAAATCTGTCGTTGACGTAGAAAGTCGAAAGTAGACTGAAGCTAGTAGGATAACAAAAATACCAAAGTTATTGTAAATTTATTTTTTGCATATGGCCATTTCGACAACTAATGTCTCATCGGTGCAGATAAAATCAAAACATTGGAAATACAGTTATCGAAATGTGTACAAAGGCTGATGTGATCATTAGGGCCTGTTCGTCTCATTCAATGCGGGCTCCACGCCCTGTTAAATATTTATGTCAGACGTTTGTGTTACAACAATGGTCATTGAAATTTCTATACTATACACTTCTTTTTTATAATTGCGGTTTGGTTCTCGCAAAGAATGTCTCTTTTGTGATGATGAAAACATTATAAAAGCCATTATCTGTTTGAATAGAGAGATATAGCTTTATGATTATATATAAAATTGTTACGTCTTTCTCAAAGTCCTCGAGACTCAAGATTTCTGACGTTGTATGTGCAAATGAGTTGAAGGCTTTTTCTTATCTCAAAATGAAGTTCTTTCAATAGTAGAAAATAATGTCCTCGAACCGATGTCCATATCCTAATAGCAACCAAAGGGAACAATTCTCCAAATGCAGAGGTAGAATTTTGAAATAAATGTACCAGCTCAAATGTAAGTGTTGAGTCTGTTCGATTTGATGTTTTAATGCGAAACGTATAAGAATATCTAGTCATCTCAATTTCGTTTAAACTTGCTTGGTTTGGCTTTTTTTGATACCACTATGAATGTCATTTTTACTTTCTTTAAATGAAAATACAATTTTATAAATTTGGCAATACATAACATATCCAGAAAAATGACATAGCGTGACCTGTGTGATGTAACTTCCGGTAACATCAAACCTGTAAAGGCCACATAGAAAAATCACGACACGGTGTATAAAATGTCAAATAACCTATTTAATTGTATTGAAATATTTTTACAAATGTTTGCAGATCACATGATGTTTTATAATAATTTTTGGAATTATTTATCACATTGACGACATAAATTACGCCCTAAGCATTTGAAAATGTTGTTGTTTTGTCGGGATATCGCTAGTACATTTTAACTAAAATACTGAAACCCCTGTACCCTTACAGCGGTTTTATCTCAATAATGCTATGTTTTACTACATTTTGCAGATATCTGCATATTCCAGAAATGTTTTTCTAAATAGAATCGTGCTTGTTTTTAGTTTTATTTTAGATTTAGTCTCGTCTAATTTCATTAAAAGTTTGCCTTCTTTGTCCAATTCTTTAAAATTTAACATGGCGAAACGTGAACCGGAAGTATCTATGTTATATCTTTCTAGTGTATTTTCTACGTTTAAGTTTTCTAACTACATTCGTAAATAAGAAAAATATCTTAGAGTATAAAAATGAAGCTATTTTTTTTTATTTTGACCTCGAAACCGTATATTTGACATGTTCTAGCTAAATGATTTCTTTCAGAGGCAATATGTGTTATGTTAATTCCCTGTTTCTTTGCACAGGAGTATGTGTGTATATGTGTGCATATACCTCTTGTAGAATAACATTATCAGCCTGTTTCAATAATTATTCAATCGCTTGATTGTTTACTAGTATTACGTAAAAGGGGTTATAAAATTCGGGGCCAGTCGTGTCCTGTTGGTTACACAGGTTTGCCCTTAGGTGATCCACATGAGATTGCAGTTTTATTACAGGAAATGATACGGTTTTGATTATTTCCATGTCAAAATGAAACTTTTATACATTTTACTGTGCATTGAAAATATGCACAATAAAAAAAATATTTTGTGATGAAATTGAACACAGTTTTGATGATAAGCGGCATCAGATATTATTTAAATATACATTAAGTTTTTCGTTAAGTACATATAATAAGAATTTGTATAAGAAAATTTAAAAAAAAATACATCAACTAAAGTTATTGAATTATAGATTTTATAATGATTTATTATACTGTCATCAGCAGATCATGAGAGAAATCTGTAACGCAGAATACGGTAATTTAATTGGAGTTATCAACCCTAATTATGACCGATAAAGCTGAACATGACGTCTCCCAGTTATAAGATACAATACAGAACGTTTGAAGTAAAAATAATAAATTTTCGGATTAAAAAAGTGGCTTTTATTGGATCTGGGTTAATTCTTTTCCCATACCAGTATGCAAATGCGGCAGGTATCGCGGTTTCAAACTGTGCACGAGCACTAGCAGATGTGTTTTAATTTTGTTTTGCCATTTTGATCTTTTCATGATTTTGGCAGGCTTAACACATTTTTGTTAAGACAGAGTAAGACATTCAGACCAAATCGAGATCTTGTTTGATCCTACCAAACTTAACTCATCTTTATCGTTCCTGAATGCAATTAACACGTTGATCATTTTCATCTTTACACCCCTTGATCGTCCCTGAATCCAATTATATTGAAAAACGATTTAAATCTTACACTATCTTAACAAATATGTAAAACATTTGCGTTATCAAACTTATACCAGAATAAAAGCTTTTATTATCAGTTCGTTCCCATTGTATATTATACATGTTATACGTTCTTCATTCTAGGTTTTAAGAATTTAAAAAAAAACATGCGTGCGTCAGCTTCATGTAATGAGCTTGTAATTAATGTATGGTGCAATACAAGTGAATTAAGCCAAACCAAACCTGACGTGCATATTTCCAAATTTCATATATAACAACATAGACTTACATATTTATTAGAGAATTAAAACAGTGTGTGTGTGTGTGTTTGTGTGTGTGTGTGTGTGTGATCTAGTCATAAACCGATTAAATAGATAAAATATTAAAATAAATAAGAAGCACTTCACATGGCTTCCATGGCGTTTTGCCCTAGTTTCTAAAAAATAACCCTGAATCGGAACTAAGAAATGCTCACTGCAATGTTCGAGTATAACAATCCTTCAATATTTGTATACTTAGCACGGATCTATCGTTGATATTGTCCAAAGCACAACTGCTTCGTGCGGGAAAAAAGGATGTGATTAGTACTGTGTTAACGTTTTTTTTTTTTATTTTTATTTTTTTAATTATTATTTTTATTTTTTTTTTGTAACACCTGACAGTTTTCAGGAACTTCTAATCTAACGTTGATTCGACCTTCTTTTTATGGCGAACATTTTTTTATATATAAACGTAGAGTTTGCTGCGTATTTGAAGTGTTTTCTAATTCCTGTGGGCTTACAGATTAGGATGTAAGAACACTGTAATAGTTGCTAAGCAAATAATACTCTTTAAGTCTCGTGTTCGTCTCCGCAATCCTCATCACATGTTTTCCGTAAAGTTATCATCTCATTGGCATCTTACCCTACCTAGGTTACACAGATATAGAACTTTTGTGCAACAATCGATGCCGGGGATATCAATATTTTCTCTTTGAATGAATCTGATACTTGGAAGTCGAATATGTTGAGCTAATCAATCAATTCATATATTATAATGAAAACAAAATTGATTTTAGGTGCGCTATGTGAATACCGCTATTATAAATGTAAGTGAGAACCGAACCGTCAATCTAAATATCAGGCTAAAAGGGGGTTGTCATTTTAATGAAGTACTTTTATTTTGTCTTCCATTTTCAAGATTTTATTTAATGAAGTATGCTTCCTAGGTGTGTCGGTTTCTGTACCGTCCATTACATTTCACTACTATTCATTTTGCAGAATTCTAGATGAAAACAATTTAACCAGTATACCTTTTGGCTTATTTGATGGTCTTTCGAACCTGAATTGGCTGTAAGTAAACATATCCTAGATATTACAAGTACACTTACGCTATGATTACCGTTCATTTCAGATTTTTTTATGTACAAGGGTAATGTAGAGATGTTACTTTGATTCATGTGTGATTACGTTTATGTAATTATATGGATATCCGTCTTAATCATGAAATGCATTACCAAAAAGTTTTGAGGAGATATAAGGAGAAGGCAAACTTTTGGCATGTAATTACTTTAAACGGGTATATTAATTTTAAGTGATCTTTCTCTCACGTAATTCCTAAAAAGAATATATAAGGAAAATAGCCCGTCAAACTTTTTTGTGATACATGTTGTATCATAATTGATGGACAAGACGGTATGAAACATCATATTCTAGTTATATTGCAGCAAGTTATTAACTTTCGCCTGTAATTTTTTTCTGTGTGCTTTTAAAAATATATATGATTATAAGACTGTGACGTGTTCTACTTTTCGTTTTTCTTTTGTTCAGAATGAAAACCATATATATACAAATACTGACAAATATGTTCTTTTTATGTGTTTTTTTTCAACAAAAAATTATGAGATGCAAGTGTCATTTATCTTTAAAAGAATATGACAGAAAGGATGTCAATTAGTTTTTTTGTAGAATTTAAGTGTGATAATAGTGTAGTGTAAAGAAAATATCAGTGTATGTCTACTTCAAGAGTAAGTCTAAAACAGAAGAAATCAAAGTAAAGGCAGAGTTGTTTTGCCTTACAAAGATACTCGTTTAATGAATAAAATAAATTTTGAAATGGTAACAAGACACATTGCCATGAAATACAAAAGACTGAAAATCATCCAGAAATTACTTTTACATTTGTCGATTAATTCACATTTGACGCAATCAAAATTTAAGATGAATCATGTTAATACCTTAATGATAAATTTATTTTCTGCAGAAAACTTAACGGAAACAACATATCCAGTTTACCTGACCAAATATTTGATAACCTCTTCTTACTGCAATTGCTGTAAGTATATACATCAAAACACTAATGTGTTGATTTGCCCTGTACTAAGTTACAATAGTTATCGAAATTTCGATATAAAGAGACAATATTCACAAAAAGGGCTGCTTGAAAATAAAGATAAAAATTTGCACATTCCTTAAATTTCAGTTTTTGTTATGTAAATCACTTCACAACCCTTGCTTTTGTGATTTTCTTTATGTTAGCTCGAAATAAGGGATACTATAGAAACTTCCACATCGGCCTCATTCATTGACCTTAATCTTGAAATGGACAATAGAGATACATTACAAACTAAGCTCTATGACCATCGCAATGACTTCACTTCCAATTGTCAATTTCCATTTTCTATGAAGCAACATTCCTAACGCGCCAGCGTATGGATCTAACTCATTCGCTGCTCGATACAGTGACTACCTTGCTGGAGCTCGGTTGCTTACAAAAAGGCTACTCACGCAATCCATGTTATCCTTAACTATGACATCACTACATATGCTTTGCGGTCGACTTTATGATCTTGTGGTCCACATGGAATATCAGTTTTCCAGATCTTTCTCTTCTCAGCTTAAGTTTTTTTTCCTCTACCGGATTTGATTTTAATACCGGACTTGACATGTTAAACACGGTGGGCGTGTTATAGGAAATAGAAGATACTTACTCTAACGGTGCACCTGATCTCATCCATAGTTCTTTATTGGGCCCATTTTTTGTAATGTGCGTATTTCTTCATTTTTCTTTTATGTGCCGTACTCATTTATATCTTTGTTTTTTTTTTGTTTTTTTTTCAATGTTGACGTTGTCCTTAGATTGTTTGTTTTAGACTAACGGTTCGGTTCTCAGTAACTTTATAGTTACCTCGTTTTACAGTCTTTTTATGTCCCCTCTTCGATGTTAAACTCGCATAAGAAGACAGAATAGGGTCAATTCACATTATTTTAATATTTTCATTTTGTCTTAAGTTGCAACTTTTCAGGTTGTTTACTTTTTATAGATGGATCAAATATAAATAACTTCTATTAAAATGAAAGCTTGGTTACTAACAATTTCGATGGATATACCTTGGGCAATCCCCGACTTTTTTATTGTCTGGTAATAGAAAAGATTAAACTCTCCCTCTGTGAAAAGTGATGAAAATGACGATATAATCTTTCTTTGAATATTATTTGCCCATTGTTATTAGTTGTGATGCAATAATCACGATTTTTTTTCTGATCAAAGTTTTGAAAAATTGACTTTTCAGGGTCTACAGTATTTTTAATATTTCCAGTTTTTGGATTTAAAGATAGTAAAAATATGAATGTATATCTTTTAACTGATCATGTAAATGTTTTATTATGTTTTAATAAGCAGGACATAAGGGTGTCAACACATTTCTTACAATCATTTTTCGTGTTAACAAGTGTCGCAATTAGCATTCCTCCTCTTAAATATTAAGGAAAATTTCTAAGTTTTCAAACTCTAAATGGCACAAAGTACATAATTTTATTCACAAATTGCAAAAATGGAACCCCTTTTTGTAAATATAAACACTATTTCTTGTCATTTAATTTCCTATTAAATACTACAACTGTGTGATAAGTATGAAATGTGACTTGCTTTAACTATTTCATTTATAGGTACAAAACATTATATATGTATCTTGAATCATGTTGGCGATTATTTATAAAACATGGAGGCAAATGGATTATTTTTTTTGAAGTTTTAAAAGTATTTTCAGCATTTTACAATAATGAAGTGAATTAATCTTGGATAGGATAAAAATACCCCTGATTTTAAAATTTTAAGTGATGAATAAAAGTAAATGGAGTAAATGCACATGAGACAAAGTCTCTACAAATACATGGTAAAAAAAACAAACAAAGGAACAGTTCTTCATCTAGAAGTCACCATGAGGCCTTCAACAATGAGCTTTGAACATATTTTCTTTTATATTGTGACATTTAAAAAAATCTCGTAATTTAAAAAAAAAAAATCAAAATTGGCCTTTAAATGTTCGAAAATAAGTTTGCAATTTGGCAAGTTCCAGTTCACGATTACACTAAAACTGCGTTATATGTTTTTATTCCTTAATTTCCCAACAGTGCCGGCATATGGAGTTTACATCTCCCAGCTCATTTGCTATTCAAGAGCCTGTGTTCGATACAGTGACTTCCTTGATAGAGCCTCGTTGCTCACAGATAGGCTACTTCAACAAGATTATGTTACCCAAAATTTGAAGTCATCCCTCCAGAAGTTTTACGGTCGACCGCCATGGGATATCTGTTTCCCAGATGACAACAAATCTTTCCCTCTAAAGCTTGATTGTTGTTTCCTCTACCGGATTTGATTTTACTACCGGATTTGACATGTTCAAGACGGCGGGTGTCTTATAAGAAACAGGAGATGCTAATTCTACCGGTGCACCTGATCTCATCCATGTTTTTTTATTGGGTCCTTGTTGTTCATCTTTGTGTGTGTGTGTCTTCATTTTTCTTTTCTGTGCCGTACCCATGTTGTGTCTCTGTTTTTTCCTTTTTTTTAAAAAAAATTGAGTTTTTGAGATTTTATAATTTGCTACAGTTTTGTGATTACATGACGAATGGGTCTTTATGCCTGCGATATTGTCCAAAAACGGGAGTAAAATACCGAAGGAACATAGCACAATATTGGACAAATCAAACTCTAGAGACAAGGCATACTCAAAAAAATATCAAATGACGGAAAACCAAAGGCACTACATGCCCAGAAAGCACACAATCACTAAATATACAAAACAAAAAACTAAAGCACTAACAGTGTGACAGCTAAAAAATAGAGTGACATCAGGTGCTTTGGAAGGCTAAGCATGGTCTGCTCGGTATACAGCACCCGTCACAAGATCAGTGAGGCATACGTTTTGAAAGGTCTGTTCGGTTACTAATTGGCTGTTGTCATTTTCTAACCCTGAGACAATACCAATTAAAAAACCATGGTACGTGTAAATTTAAGGTGAAATTTTGAAGAGCTGTTATACAAACATTAGTATTCAAACATGGACAAGGACAGATCTGTACCACGAAAATCTTTGACGAAGACAAAACTAAAATTTAACAAGACAACACAAAATGCTAAAGCACTGACAGAGTGAACTCCCATTGAAAACCGAGAGCGAAATTAGTTGATCCGGAAAGGTAGGCATGTCCTTTTCTGTTTGCAGCAACCGTCACACAGTCAGTGGGTCAATCCATGGTTAATTCAAAACCGGGATTGTCAAATCCGCAAAGACGTAAATCTAGCTGAAAATGTCAGTTTTCATTTGTGACACTTACATTTCATATCTATCTATGATATCGTGGTGACGGTCATTGAGTTTCTGAAGGGACGAAAGTAACAACGGCTGAACATATTCCTGACTCAGCAATTTTTGTGACAGTGTTTTTTTTTTGTTTTTTTTTTCATTTATTCATGAACTGCACGCTCAACAGTAACGAATTGATTGTAAATATACACCCCGTAGGCTTGGGAGGTAGGTAAAATGCTGCAGAGAAAGGGAAAGTTCACAATTGTAAAAAGTCAAAATCGTCACGTTTGTGATATAAACTAGATTTCAGACGTCCATGTTCGTCAATGTATAAGAAAAGGTCAAGGTATGAATTAGGCGTATCGGTTGTCTCTTTAACTTCAAGATCACTGGGGTAGCTGCGAGGTAAATATTATGCTTACATCTACATAGAATGTATATGTTATTATAATCGTTCGTAGCAATTTCGGTGTTTTAAATATTTCTAGCAATCAAAAATGTAAAACGTCATCCGCATAATGTCGTTACAATAAGTCGTTTTGCAGCATTTCGTTCAAAAATAGACATCGCCATGCCGACTTTTCGTAAAATACAATTTCTTTAATTTATCTGAAAAAGAAAGGCAATGGGGTAAATGTCAAGGAGACAAAATTCCATATCCAGGTTAAAACGACCCAAAACAAAGCATCTAGGGGTCACCGTACGGTCTTCAACACAGTGAGGAACCCCAAACCATTGTATATTGTACAATACGCGTTGTATAGCAAAATACCTACATATGTTTGTTACTTTAAGATTATAGATATGATTTCGTTAAGTACTTCTCAGTTATAAACACAACCACCACCATTAACCATTGCAATAACTAATACGGGTTCACATTGCTAGTGCTTTAGTTTTGTGGCGGTCTTGTTCATTTTTGTCTATTTGTTTTGACTTTGTCATGCTGTCTCAATTCGTGTTACTGTGAATTGCAGTGATGTTGGATGTATAAATTTTAGAATTCCCCCTTTCCTTGTTCTTGCTTCGGTATTCGTTTGCCGATGTATATTAAGTAATTCTCATGTAAACAACTTTAATACTCAAGAAAGAAAAGATGGAAAGAGCATCACCAATATATCTTTAAATGAGACTAAAGGATCTATTATCTTTTATTTTATGATTTTTGAAGAGTCCCCGAAGAAAATCAGTCTCGTATGAATATAAAAAAGGTGTGCGAGTAGAGAAGCACAATTAGTATCCATAGGTATAATTTGACGGTCAAAATTGGTAATATGTTTTTGATTATCAAATTAAGATTTACTCTCCGGACATTCTAATAATGTACTGTTATTGCTTTTTAATGCAAGCGAACAATTTTCTGTCTTATTTGTATTTAACGTTATAAGTAAGTGGACATGGAAGCAGACATGTACATATTGTAATTGACTGTCAGTTTTGACTGATCAAATTATCTGTTACATCAATGACGGATCAGAATATAGCGTATACAGCATCTCTGGACGGAATGTTAACTAAGGTCTATGCGCTGGTAGATATGTCACGATTCCTGTATGTTAAGGAAACCTTGAAGCGAGCTTTTTGTTTTGAAGGGTCTGTAGGTAATTGGCTACAAGCTGAATTCTCCGCCTCTTTCGAATTCACCCTAGTTTTCCAATGGCAGTCAGGTTTTCCGTCCAATGATTCTTTCCATATCCTAAAGTGATTATTTATGTACAAACTTGTTCTCGTCTTGGTATAGCTGAAATATTGCTGAGTAGACGAAAACAATATTCAATCAATCAATACGCTATAGTACAACTAAGATTGAAATGATAAAGATTCATATCTTTTTTTTTCATACAGAGCCCTAAATGACAACATGTTAGTACGTTTACCTGCTGGAGTATTTGACACGTTATCTCAACTTGATGGAATGTAAGTTTACGTGTAGTTCTATGAGAAGTTATAGAAAGATTTCTTCATTATATGTTGCTAAACCATATGATTCTTCATGATATAATAATTTGATGCAAAATGTATTCCATATGTAGCCAAAGATTGCCATTTTAAAAGAAGTACAGCATCTCCAACACTAAATTTATAATAGAGGCAACAAGCAAAAAGGAGAATAAGACCTGTCATTTTCACTAAATTGTGAGACATCCTTGAACATACAAAATAAACGATTTTTTTTATCTTGCGGAAGACAATATCGAGGTTTTAGGTTCTATCATGAAAACTCCATGTCTTATGCAGAGATTTACAGACCCAAACTATGATATCAAATGCAAATAATAAATAAATAACAGAAATTCAGATGATGACTTCACATTTACACCTTTCAAGTGTTAGTCTATCAAATCTAGAGTGAGGTAAATCAACACCAATAAGTCAATCAGATAAAGCTAGACCGACGGTAATAAGTGAATCATACAAAGCTAGATCGAAACCACTACTAAGTGAATTTATTAAAATAAGTCGACACCAACAACTGTATGAGATAGAGGTAGACAGGCACAAATTAGAAAGAAACAGATCCAATCAGAAAAGTCTGAATCTACACCAATAAATATATCGGGACTTAATCGAAAAGTGTATCAGACAGTGCGTTGTTGACAAAAATCGTGTGTCAGATAGATTTCGTTTTATTTTTTTAAGAGTTTAATTCATTAAAGTATATACCTTTATTATAAAAGGTTACGTATGTTACAGGATAATTAATGGAAGTAAAATGCTTCGTAACATATTAAGGAGATGGTCATGATCCGTCGCCTCATAGCAACTCTTTTCTATCGAAGCACTGTACCCCGAAACATACTTCAACGTTTGTCATGTTTCCTGTTGTCCATTTTACTTTATTCAACTGATTGTTATTGTTATAAAGCAGTTTTTCTTACGAAACGTCATGATGATATATTTAGATTTTGAGAAATCAATTTAAGCGTAAAATGTAACAGTATTTGAAGCGTAAAATGAAGATCAAAACCACTCAGCTGGTAGTGAACCGTAGCATCAAATTTAGCATAGGAACATATGTAAGAACGGCCAGAGAAGAGTAATTCTATATTTTCTTCGATTTTGATGGACAGGAACAAATATATACTGCTAAGAATTTACAAACAATTTGCAGTGTATTCCTTTGCTTCGTTTCATTTTTAATGAAAATGGATTTCATCACTTCTCCAACAATAAGGGTCCGTTTTATCATCTTTATTTTGGTTAGGTTAATATCTTCGATATCTTGTCACTGGTTTATACTTATTTTACTAGAAAATATTTTGCAGATCTATCGATGGTAACCAGCTTACCGAACTTCAAGTGGGAGCATTTGATGCTTTAACAGGCCTGGATACGTTGTAGGTATTGCTGAAGAATGGAAAGTGTAAGAATAAAGTTCTTTAAAACTCAGGGTTTGGTTGCAAATAATCATATCTAATACAGTGTTATAACTAAACAGTAAATATAATCTTCAATTAAGAGTGGTTTTGATTTAGTGTTTCATAAGATCATGCTGGTTGCACAAACGTTTCACATATTTCATTATTGATTCCCTATTTAAGATCCAACGTCCACCTGGGCAGCCATCTTAGATGAGATGCGGACTTGAAAGAAAAATGTTTCAAAGGACCAGCAAGGAATATTGTGACTAAGTTTCTTTCCAATTAGACCCGCGGATTTAGAGGAGAATATCTTCGGAGAAAAAGTTAACGACCGACGGACGACGGGTGCCAAGTGATGACAAAAGCTCATCGTAGCCAGTTGAGCTATGATAATTGATAAATATCTATTTTAATCAAATTTAAAAATGGGAGGGTGGTGTTTCAAGAAAAGATTAATCTTCTGGTTTCCCAGAAAGAGAATAAAGTATACTTTCAGTTCATGGTAGGAATAATACATGCAGATGCATGAACAAGCCTTTATATTCGTATATTTATATATGGGTTTGGGATTTTGTGTCCACGCAAGCACACTTTTGGTAATTTCATCTCCGTGACTCGAATCTTAAATGTTGTAATAGATATTGCAAAACAAACTGCACTTCCGTCGACCTGCTTGACGACTCAGTGATCTAATCTATATAAGTTGTCGAGAACTGAACTGTCAGTCTAAAACAAATACTCTAAGGGTAATGGCAACATTGGATAAGCAAAGTAACAAAGACATAATAAAAGCACGCAAAGAAAAAAAATGATGAAACACGCACAATTATGCAAAAATGAACAGCAAGGTAGAGTAATGCTATTTAAACTTCAGCATTCAATAGACGGGGGATGCATCTAGGGATGTAACTAATAGTATGATGTATAGAAGCTCAGGACATATCAGTTACAATGAAGTATAAAATATAGCAGACATGATCCAATATCTCCTACTAGCAAAACAACGATGTAAACAAATACATTTTGCTTACAGAGTCGTCTGAAGTATGTGAGAACTTACCTTGTCAATTAGATAATCTTAACATATTATACATGGCTTGATTAGAAACATGTATTTATAGTTACGTCTGTAAAACAGCCACCCAACCACCCGCTTTGTATTGTTGTGTGAGCACCCTTCTGGTCGCTGCCTCTATAGAACTCTAATGTTCGCTAACATGGCAGCACTGCCAGTACTTCGTCACTCGCCTTAATTGAATGATATATCGCATATAGCAGAGATGATTTAATATCTTTTGACGAGGAATGCATCCACACAAATTTATCATTAGACCATATAAACATATATTGAATATTTAGATATTACATATTATGTGTCATGTTTATGCAGCTCATTGGCATTAATGGTAAAGAATGATTTGAGGTGTAAATGACTTTTTTGAATAGCGATTATTTTGTTGTAAAAATATTTTTTTCCGAACAATAACAGGACATTTTTTTTATATCACGTTATAATTATTTCCTCTTGGATTGATAGACAAAATTGTTCAGTACCAATGTAATATTTGTCCTTATCAAATGTTGTTTATTTGAAAACCGCCATAAATAAGAAAAAGAATACACATAAACACCCTCGAATAACCCCCCCCCTTGCCTTTTGTATTAATTTCATTAATATAAATCACTATGAACAGAAAAAAGTACTGTCCATACCAAGAACAGTGATTTTTTCACTGTCATTCACTGTTCTCTGCTGTGGTAGTACTGTGAAAAATCTATTAAGTACTGTCAAGAACTGTGCCAATCGGGGACAGTCATTAACAGTAATACCCAAGTACTGTGATTAACACACAGTAAATGACAGTCTTTACGACTACTGTCACGCACTGTCCCGGATTGTTACAGTTCATGTCAGTTATTGACAGTATTTGGTGTTACTGTCATGCACTGTCCTTGATTGTAACAGTGCATGACAGTTAGCAACAATATTTGAAATAACTGTGTTGCACTGTGGCGGACTGTGACAGTGCAACTCAGTTAATAACAGTGATTTTTTACCGTATATGTACAAGTTAATTCCTTTTATTTATAATTATCTAAAATTTTCAAAATCAATCTATTTTTTTAGATAAATTATAATAGTGTTCATGGATATTTAATATTTATTTTTTTTTTGGTGTATTTAAAAAAATAAACTATTTTTATCTTTAGATTAACTCAGTTGCCAATATTTATTTTGCAAAATGTTTATTTGTTTGTTTGTTTCTTTTAATTTCCAGCCGCAAATTGCAGATAGATAGACCGGTAACATAGCTATTACATACGAAACTTCATGAAATTTAAAATTTCCGGTGATGGTCTCAGAAATATCTTCATTCAACGTTATTTACTCATTCAAAAGGAAAGTTCGCGTTTATTTCATTAAACTTGTCAGCATAATAGATATATGTATATCCGATATTTAATTGCTTTTAGGGGACGACCATTTGAATTAAGGGTGTGTGGTTTTGGCGATTTCGCCTAGAAAAAATATTCGTCTTCATGAGAATTTCAGAAATTATTTATTCACATCAAATGTCACATAAAAATAATTATTTGCATTTGCATGAAAATTATTCTTTAGTTCTTCAAATTAAAATTAAATATCTATTATAATTGACACCAAGATTAAATTATCTATTTACACTGTTCCCCCCTCCCCCCTGAATATGAATATCAAATCGTCAAAACCTTAGCAGCCAAGATAAGTTTAGTATTTCACGAATTATTTCTTAATTTTGCTGATTACAGGTCAAAAACTTCACGGTCATTTTCCCAAAGCATAGTTAAGTTAGCTCGAAAACCGACTTATAAAAGTTTTTTACTGTATTAAAAATTATTATCTAAAAGGAAACATTTATCTCCATTCAAAATCGTACATGCATACAGATCTGACGGAGTGTTTATCATCTGCAAAGGGATATGAATATTTTTTTCTATTTAAACATCGACAAGAGTGTCTTGTTTTTCGGGTTCTATGGTGAATGTATAAAATTGTTGTCTGATGTACATTTATTCCATATCCCTTTACGTGTACACAACAAAAGTACATCAAAAACCAATTCGCGATGTGAATTATAAATTGCCACGCTAATTTCTTTATTTACAAAGAAGTATGATCATTAAGGCGTGAATTTGTTCCTATGTTGAGTCATTTTCAGAATATGCTCAGATGCATGTTGCCGAAAATCGAGTAAAGTGGTCTCTAGTAAATGTACTTCTTGGAAATAAAATTAATATTTGCTACACTTGTATGTTTTCTAGATTATTAGCAGTCGAACATTGCCGTGAATAGCTTTTTGTGTCCATTTTAGCTATTTTACAGTGTTTGAGAGGATAGTCACTACACAAAATACACCAAGAACCAAAACATTTTTTGGTTACGAATGAATAAACATATGCAGAATTTAAATTCACAGTAACTTCGGTATTTAGTTATTTGGAGATTGAAGTCAAGTTACCCCCGATGAGAGCTTGGTATGGTAAAAAATCTATGTGCAAAAAGAAACCTATAATATTCTAAGAAAATTCGCACTAACCCGATAATGCTACTGGTAAAACAAAAAGATTCTTTCTAATTTTTAGAGGAATATCGTTTTAGCGCTGAAAAATATTTTTTGTTTAAAACTAATGCAGCTGTAAATACATGTAATGTCCAAAAATAGTAGAACTGAGATGTAAACAGAAGGTAAAAAGTTTTTCACGAATAAATTATAGTCCTATAAATAATATTTCACCGACCGGGAGAAATCCAATTGCTGCTGCCTTAAACCAGGGACATGTCTCTGCTTAAACTTATACGAAAATGTCAATCGTCCGTTCGGGTGTCACCAAGGGACATACTGTGTACTTGAAGCGTGTTTCGTCATGAATGAAATCAAGACTGAATATGAAAAAGAATCATTTTGCGCATCTTTTTTTTCTTTATGTATTTTCTGAATTGAAAATTATTTCATTGCAGTCTGCAACAAAAGACAATTCAGTTCAATAAAGCAACTTTCGAAAATTTCGTTCGCTTATGTTTTTTTAAACATGCCTTTTTACCACATTACCAAGTTTTAACTTTTTGTAGTTTGTATTGATGCAATTAGTATTGATGCACTTTCATACAAAGTTGCGAACCCGGCCTTCAAGCTTTTCATATTCATGCAGTTTAAGAAGGCTACAGGGCCTATATCTGTTGACCTACACGGTATTGTTTTGTGTATTGCTGGTTCCCGAGCATACGGGAAATGTTTTATGTAAACATCTTGTAGAAATAATTAATATATTATGGCGGTCATGAAGTGAAAAATTAGAAACTTTTCTGCAATCAAGGATTTGTAAAAATTGTTGCTACAATCTGCTTGCAATCATGCTTGTGTGGTACAACTACTGCGCCTCTGTATGTCTTGCTGATGCAGTTACAACCCTTAATAAATAAATCGTTTTCGTCTAATAAAATAAATAATCTATTTTTTCGTTTTAATCTTATATTCAACATTATACCCTCAAACACCAAACATTATAGAACTATTTCAGGTATGCCTAGTGTCAACGGGAAATCGATGTGTATTCCGCTTAAATTTGAATAGAATGCATTTTTATTTTTCGTTATACTAAAAAAAAATGCTGAAATACAAAATTATAGGAATAAAAATAAAATATAGCGATAATACCATTTTTAAAAAGTTGTATAAACGTGAATTATATGTATGCCACAAGTTTTATGCAGTTTTAGATTATTTTTACTTATTTACAAAAAAATACATTTCAGTTTGAATAAACATCGCAAAAATGTTACTTTGACCCCCTGCTATGTGTACACGTGTCGGAAGGTGCTCAGGTAAGTTTGTCAGGTCACCTGTGCTGTGTAATTTGATTAAAACAAGTGCTCCGTGGCTAGCCGTGGTTTTAGTGCCACGGATCAGATATTATATATTTGTTCCTGACAGAATAAATGATATATATTATTTGTTCCAAAAGGAAGAAATATTTTGTCAATGTTTATTATATTTAAAAAAAAAAATCAAATTCTCTCACAGAAAGTAATAAATTGTTTCTTTATAGTAAATTTAAGAAAAAATATGAAATTGAACCATATTTGGAAAAATAAAAAAAAAATGAAAATAGAAAATATCTGACGAAATTAAGAGTCAGCGATCATATTTTAGAAATTGAAAGGGAAAGGTACAAAAATATTAAACGAGAAAACAGAAAATGTAAGAACTGCAACTCCAACACTACTGATGATGAAGAACATTTCTTATTTTCATGTAATAACAACATAGAGAAAACTATTTACAGGAAATAAAACGTTTAATACCAAATATTGAAAGTAAACCAGATAAACTGTATGTATGTTTAAATTATCCACAAATCGTTCAGTATACTGCTTCATTCGTTACAAGGTCTTTTGCGCTGAGGAGAGTGGACTCAACAACTGCATGATTTTTCATTTTGTAATCTTTGTTTTGTTTTTTTATGGTTTTGTTATTGTTCATGTATGCCTTC
>MJUU01009936.1:24755-40260 GCA_002080025.1 Modiolus philippinarum | reverse complement strand
TTTTTTTTGTCATAAGGAAACACAAACTCTATTTGGAAACTTTAAAATAATTAACAACAAAAGAAGTCTTTATTGAGGAGTTTGTGAATGATTTGAAAAAGTACACAATCAGATTATGTGCTACAAACTTGGTTTGGTTTGCTTAAATACTATATATATGAAAAAGAAAGGAAATGGGGTAAATGTCAAAGAGACAACATCCCATATCCAGGTTAAATCGACCCAAAACAAAACATCTAGGGGTCACGATATGGTCTTCAACTCAGTGAGGAACCTCACACCATATAGTAAGCCCTAAATGGCCCCGAAAAGGTAAAAAAATTAAAATATCAATGGAAACAAACCACATCCAATAACCCAAATATCAAGAAACTAAAATTTTATAAGAAGACAAGGACAAGCCAATGACCAACATATTCCTGACTTGGGGCAGGCGCAAAAATTGAGGTGGGTTTAAACTCGTTTTCTTGGATCCAAACCCTCCCCCTATGTGTGGTTAATGGCTAAAAATAAATACACAAAAAGACTCACAGTAAAAATCGAACTAGAAAAAAGTCAAACTTATCAAGACGAGTACCCTTACAATGAAGTACATAAAACATGAAGACAATACATAGAGGCACTGTCCGGACAAATGCTCGCAGTTACTGACAGCTAGCTACGGACATAATTTCCGTTGACTATGATATCAAGCCTTCTTACACATCAAATTTCAATTAAAATACTTCTAAATAGATTTGGTATAACAACATCATCAGTTATGAAAGAAGAACATAATATTGTGCAATGCCAAATACTGCCAATATGAAAAAATTGTTTACATTTAGTTATGGTGTAAAGCATTTAGGAGATGATCAATATTTTTGCCAACAAAAACCAGAAGTAAAGATTTAACAACAATGCTGTATTTATATCCTTTATGAATAAGTTTGTTCAACGGATTAATAAGTTTGGAAGGACAATTTTGTAATTTATGCGCTTTGTAAATGATATTGCCGTAGAAGTTTGGATGTGAAATGCCCTGATGTATAAGAGCCCTGCATGTAGAACCAATTTTTTTTAATAAGTCAATGTATCTATAATAAAATATATAATAAACATTCTCTATATATAAATATAGAGAATGTTTTTATCAATTTATGATATCTATACCCTTGATGCAGAAGTTTTTCAGTGAGACAAAGATTTCGGTCGTTGAAGTCAGAAACATTACTACATACTCGTGCATATCGAACAAGTTTTGAAATGTACACCCCGTAAGAAGGGGCTAACCGAACATCGCCGTCGAGATGAGGGAAATTGACTATAGGGAATGAGAAATCATCCCTTTTATCATTAACCCTAGTGTTTAACTCTCCTTGATTTATTGATATATCAAGATCAAGAAAAAGAATATAATCACTGCTGCTATTGGATTTATTTAAGGTAAGTTCTGCAGGATAAATTTCATCTGTAAATTTAGAAAATTCAGGATTATTTAAAGCCAAAATATCGTCCAAATATCTATATGTATTTTTAAATTTATCCACTAAATGCTGTTTAGAAGGGTCTTGAATTTTTGCCATGAATTGTGACTCGTAGCAATAAAGAAATAAATCTGCTATAAGAGGTGCACAGTTTGTACCCATAGGAATACCTATTTTTTGCTGATAAACTGTATCGCAGAAACGAACAAAAATATTATCAAGAAGAAAATTTAATGCTTTTATAATATCCTGACAAGTCCAGTTGGTATATTTGTCATATTTGTCGTCAATGAAAAACGATTTAAATGTATTGCAACAAATGTACGTACATCCTGATTTTTTGAAGGACCATTTGATCAAATACAAAAATTTCCCTTTGATGAGTGCATGCGGTAATGTAGTATAGAGGTTAGAAAAATCATAGCTATCGACGGAGGTGTTTGCTTCATTTTCAGATCGAAGTCTTTCCAAAACTTCTACCGAATTTTTAACACTCCAAAAGTAGTTAATTCCACTGCATTCATAACATTTGTTACTAAAGTTGATGACGATATTTTTTTATGGTAGTAAGTGCACTGGTCAATAAAACAGAAATGTGTGTAGTTGAACATTTACTTGATGCCGAAATAAATCGAAATTTGAAAGGATTTTTGTGCAGCTTCGGAAGCCAATACATAGTAGGAATGCTTTTATAATTAGAAGTTGCTTTAAGTTCAGCTGTAGCTATCATGTGATCATCAATTATTTGTATTTTTGTTGACGTGGTAGCTTGAAATGTACTAGAATTGGTAATTTCATTTTTAAAAATGAAAACAAATTGTTCGTAAACAAAATCTGTTGAGGGATGGCAAAATTGTGTTTGGTATATGTTGTAATAATATATTTCTTACGACAGGAGTAGATCTAGAACTTTATTGAATGGTGTTTCCTACGATTGTGATAGCTTAAAAGAAATTGGAATGTTATATATACTACTACATTTTTTTCATTCTTTCTGTTCTTCCTCAGTTAAAAATGAGATTTGATCAATATTTCTGAAATATGATTATTCATGAAATTGAAGATTGTAGTTTGTAATATTCATACTCAAGATCAAAAGGGGGGTTGTTTTTTGTTTTTGTCTTGTCTATGCTTCTAACATTGTATTTGCTTTAACTTTTGAAATATTTCAGTCATATTTCTCATCTTTGGTAAGTATATAGGTGAGGTCAAGAGGTACATAGATATGCCAAATATTAGGCCAGGTCAAAGCTGAAGGTTAATGTCAAAAAGGTCAGAATTTGTCATTTTTGTAAAGAAAGAGGTTATGGGGCATATGAATAAAAACAAAACAGGACACGCGTACAATGAGCGAAAACACAGTCACATGTCACAATGAACCAAGAAGCTGCATAAGAAAAAAATATGTATATTTTTTACAAAACGTCTTGTTTCTACCTATTTCAGTGATATCCATGGTAACCAATTGACAACAGTAAGCATCCAATTATTTGCAAACTTAAAATCCATTGAACATTTGTAAGTACTGTTTATGCCTGTATAAATATCAAATAGTCTTTTACGAATTGTTTTAGCTTTAATGGTAACGACTGCTTCAGTCATCAATATCTTGTAATTTTCAGTTCCTCTTACAACTAAAGGACTTTCTCCTGTAAGTCCATCAATTTAATCAAATGATCAAAATGAAAGATAACAGAAAACACCAAAATTGGCCGAAAATCACAGTCACGTATTAAGATCAACATGCAAATTGAACACTAAAACAAATAAGATTTGCAATTGCTAGGAATAGCTGATGTCACCACAGACAACTTATCCTATGATTCCATCTTATTCATCTTATTCCCAGCCGAAAAAAACTACCTAGATATCAATTTTCATGGAAATCCGACAAACCTGAAATTTGGTTTAATTTTGCGGCCATCTTGGAAATGTGAACCATTTAGAATTTTTAAATATTTTTTAAATTTACAGTATTCAACTTCAGATGGTGGTAAAACTTTGTGCCAAGTTTGAAATAATTCCATGCAGCCATTTCAAAATAATCGGTCCGACAAGAAAAAATGGAAGAAAAAAAAAGAATAATAATCAAAAGAAGAAGAAACGTAGAATAAAAACATGTCACCCGACAAAGTCAGGGTCATACAAAAATGACAAAAAACAAAAGACGCGTAGCTTACAATAGACACGTAGATTAGCCCGACATGGTATGGCCACTAGCAAAATCTAGCGGCATGATTAAATAACTAAATACCGAGGTTACTGTGAATTTACTTTCTGCATATGCGCATTTTGACAACTTATGTCTCTTCAGTGCATATAAATCTAAATGTTTGAAAGACCATATACTCAAAGATATCTAAAAACTGATAGAGAACAAATAACCAAATATGATCTAAATGCAAAGCCAAAATTAGCTAAACCGATTAATGAGTACCAAAACCTCCCCTTCCTGTACCTGTTTCTCTATAATATAATAAACATACAGATATAACCCAGCACGTGTAGACAACTAACTGCAAGTTCATCTGTAACTCTGAGAAGTTCCATTATAAACGTCTGTTTGCAATTTGTTCTTATTTTTGCCCAAATATTTCAATATATATTTTTAATTACAATTATAATGTTTTGAAGACTTTTCATAACGTTTTAGCACTGCTAAACATTTTTATTAATGCAACATACAAACATAAATTTCATCGAGTTCCTAACACAAGTTTTATTCTTGAATTGAATGAAAAATCAGTAAAAAAATATCTAAATCAACAAAAATGATGTAAAATTAACTAAAAACGTCAATTGATCGAACACGATTAAATGTATCTTTCCCTAATGTGGTATCTTGTGTACTTCCCGTAAACGTGCAAATTGATGCATAGGGGTAATGTTTGCTATATTTTCCATCAAGAAAATCCTCGCAGAATCGGTGTTTTGTCTACAGCAAATGGAGAAGTGTAGCAACAAATGTAGGCATTAACATATTACTGTATTATTTTTCATCAGCTATATTACATGTAATACGAATTTTTTTAGTTTATCCAAAAACAAAATCTCAGTTCAAAGACCAAGCTCCCCGAAGAACGTTGAATAATTTTGATGATAGAATATAACTCAAGTAAACATAGAGGAAGTTATGTGTGCAACAAACTATACGCATACATGTCGGATTGGAATTGCTATCTTTCCGGGATCGGGTTAGGGTTTTTTTTTTTGTTTTTTTGTTTTTTTTGTTTTTCATTTGAATAGGGGAATACAACTTAGAAACTTGATAAAGTGTGGGTGTTTTCTATTGTTTCCTAAATATGAAACATCGTATTCTTCTTCCACGGTATGTTGAGTGGAACAGCAAATTTTGCAGTGCACCGCACCTTTGCTAAAAGTAGATTAATCGAGTATTTTAATATGAGAACAATGGAAACCATGACGACCAGACATATATGAGTGTATTCACAAGCCCGATAGTCAGACTTGTCTGACATGAAAATTTTAACTTGCGTGTTATACAAATTTTCAAATTTACCGTTTTTATCGAAATTCTAACCACTTAAAAATACTGAGGCTTCATTCCGTGTATGGCATTCGGTAGATGTCCTTGGTACTGGATTTTGGCTTCCTATTTCGATTTTTTGGTAATGAGTACTTCTTTTGTGACAACTTTCGGATTATGGCTTTCAATATTATTGGATATTATTATATAGATTGCGGTGAAAAATTGAGATTTCTCAGTGAAAGAAAAGTGATAATTAACTGTGAAATTATTTTCCATAATTTCACTCTACGAAGTGACGTCACAATAGACGTTGTCAACGTTGTTGTTAAGCAAACGTCGCAGCGGATTAACATAGAAAACGTAGTTCATGCAATGAATCTTAAATTAAACTGCTATATTTTATGTGAGAAGGTCTATATAATAAAAACAATAACTAATCCGGAAATCTGATTATCGAAAATATTCAACTCATGATCGAAAAACGCTGTAATTCACTCATGCGCTGCGCGCATTCGTGAATTACTGCGTTATTCGATCATTCGTTGAATATTTTGCGATAATCAGAATCTCGGATTAGTTATAGTATAATTAATGCTGCTGATGAGAGGTAACTTCTTGAAACACGTGTACAGCATAACGAAATTTACAGTTATTTTTTTTATGCAACATCGATATTTCTTCAATATCAAAATCTCTAATAACATTATGAGCGACGTCACAAAAGTGCTGAAACAGACGACGCCATACTATACAATGTAGGTCCGTCCAGATCATTAAATGTTATATTGAAGTCGAAGTAATCCAAGTTCGCCGTTGGTTTGTAGTCGATTTACATATGGGTGACTATTATTATCGCTTATTTAACCCATCGCTCAGCTGAGCTACTCTCTGGGTAAACTATTAATTAAAATAATGGCCACCCATATGTAAATCTCCAACAAACTACCGGCGCCCATGAATTATTTCTTAATTATACCCTTTTAATACCCTTTCAAACATTTATAGCGCGATATTTTACAGGTGGCTGCTGCCTGTTTTATTAATCTGTTAAGACAACCAAATAATCATATTTTTCTCAGGGTGTTCACAGTATTTTGTAACCGAGCAGACAACCAAGTGTTCATACTACCGTTTATTGACATTTTACAGGGAGTTGCCAGTATTCTGTAACTGCTCAGAAAACCGAACCTTCATACTTTCGTTTTCGCCATTTTACAGGGTCTTGCCAGTATTTTGTAACTGCTCAGACAACAAAATCTTCATACTGCCGTTTATTCAAAATGCAACGTTTACTATTGAAATGATTCGCATACAGAGAAGTGATAACATCATTGATGAATGGATAAATTCTACGACCAACTGCATTTGTAAGTTATGTTAGGGTGAGAATAAAAGGAAATAAACAACGGCAGTAGAATACAAAAGAAACAAAGCACAAGATTACATAAATCAAAGTCCAGTGACAAGGCAACATTATAAATGATAAAAATCACACATATAAATCTCCCTAAATACAGTAATTTACCTTATATATGTCGTGTACATTTTATTATTTTGTACAAGTTATTGCTTATATAAAAATATTGTACGAGTAATACACATGTCACTTGTGTAATGGCACCATACAAATTATAGCCTGTACGATTTGGATTGTACAAGTAATTACTCTTACAATTTTCTTAACAAAATAGCAATAACTTGTACGTGTAGTTCCTTTTACATTTTACTTTCCTACGTTTCTGATAATGGGAACTAACATATTTCTCTGAAAGGGTGAACACTGATTAAAAAAGGGGGCAGCATAATTGCGTGGACTGCTGAAAGGGAAGAGAAGGAAATACATACTGATTGCATATCTTTTTGGTAAGTTAATCATTAAAAAAATAAGAATTTAATTAACCAAAAAGTTATACAATCGCAACTTAATTTTTAATGAGCTTGAATGTGATTACTACTGAAATCAAAATACAAGTGTTGATAGTATTTGAAGTGTAACTTGTTCTATTATCAAATCTCTTCAAAACAAAAGGCAAGAGTTTTAATTCTAATTAAAAATTTTCTGACACTCGTAGTCCCGTAATTCAACTTAATTAAAGAAGAAATGTTAACTCCTTTTGCTGCTAGTACATTATACATATCTTACAACATCAAACTTTACTAGTTAGCAAACATTCATGCCAGGAACACTATATTTATATCATTGTACAAGTTGTTACTATTTTTGATAAGAAAATTGTACATGTAATAACATGTGTGATGCCATCATACAAGATATTACTTGTACACTATTTTCATAACTTGTACAAAATAACAACATGTGCATGTAAAAGAGTCACAAATAACAAAATACCGAAGTTACTGTGAATTTTTTTTCTGGAAAATGTTGACAATATGGGCATTACAAAAATATCTCAAACCTCAACCCACTACCCCTTCTCATACTAAAAATTAAACGCAGTAATCAACAACCACAGAGAAACAACAATAGCAAAATGACAAAAACAGAACAAAACAAAAAAAAAATAAAAAACAAAAACAAAAACAAAAACAAAATATTAACTCCCCACCAATACACACAAACTTGATAGATGAGTCATTTCATGCATGTTTCCAAGTCTGAAACCGCTTTGTACCGGTATATTTGATGTATGAAATGCATGCCTTCACAAATATAAATTATCTTTTCGACAACTATCTTGATTGAATACAAGACAATTGGAACTCATTTACTTCTTTTTTAGGTTCAAAACATCTTCTTGGTTTTGCACAATGTGATAAATGTGTTGTTGTAATTGATTTCAATTAGATTTCAATCTGATCCTGACTTGTCGGGATAGGCAAATGATGAATCTACAGTTACAGTTACATTAAATTTAGTTGTTTGTCTCTTGCAGCAAATTGGCTTGTCTTCAAGGATTGTGAGGCATTTCTAATGAATGAACAGGACGGCAAGTATTGCAAATGGTGTCTATGGAAGGAACACAATGTTAAAGCTCGTAGATTCAGAAAAGAGACAATAAGCTAGGCAAATCCTTTAATTTCAGCTTCTGTAATATACAAAAATAAAAAAAATGTAGATGATGTTCTTTCATTGAACAATCCTCAATTTAAGGACAACCTTCATCTTATATACCCAAATGAACTAGAAATTCATATACCTGGACCTATACCTCTACATTGACAACTCTGGACGTATGAAAACAAAACTTTACGACAAGCGTGATGATTTCGACTTTCCAATAGTGAACTTCCCGTTTTTGAGCAGTAATATTCCCACATCTCGGGGATATGGCGTGTACATTTCAAAACTTATTCGCTATTGCCGTGCCTGTAGTTTGTACACCGATTTTGTCAACAGAGCGAAATAACTGTCTCAAAAACTTATACATCAAGGGTATGTTCATTCACTATTGCAATTGTCACTACAGAAGTTGTACATGTACGATCCTCACCACGATTAATGTTTCTATTTCACAATTGAGAACTGATATGTTTGGGTTGATCCAGAGCTTGTTACCAGACTGACTAACACCGACTGTGACAATACCGGACTTTTCACTGGCAGTGTGACCGGTGCCATGCGTGGAGCAGATCATACTTACCCTTCCAGAGCACATGATGATACCTCAGTTTTTATATGGGGTTCACACTGCTAGTGCTTTAGTAGTGTGGTGTTATTGTTCATTTTTGTTTATTTATTTTGTCTTTGTCATACTGTCTCAATTCGTGTTGGATGTGTATTGGCGTGATTTTGGATTTATGATTTTAGAATTCCCCCTTTCCTCGGTTCTTGCTTCGGTATTCGTTTGCCGATGTATTCATCCCTAATAGGAGCAAAAATTCAAATCCTTTAATTTGAAATGTCTTATTGGTGAATTATGAATTTTTCTTAACATTGGTATTGGACTATATTTAGTCTGAGGTCTTTCGTTTTCCAGCCTTTTTTTTTAAATTGGCAAATCGATTATTCTTTAACGTCTGCTAAATACTATATAAACCATATAACAATTAAACATTAATTAAGATTACTTGTTATCACTAAACTAATAAGAAACATTTTTCATTCTAGCAATTTATCAATTAAACAAAGCGAAAGAAAAGAAAAATGTAAATTGAACAAGATATATATAAAAAAATATTTGGTTATAAACATGTATGTTTTTGCAAGAATGTATATTGTTATACCTTATAATATTTCCCTTATATAAATGCATAAGGGAAAAAAATCGACAATTTGTCTGTTTTATTTCTCAAACCAAAAAACGATCTGTTGACCAGTCAACAGTTTTCAGTCTGTTGACCGATACCGATCTGTTGACCACCTGCCTTATTTTGATTGGTTCAAAAACATCACGCCCATATCACATGATCTCCTGTCGTCTGCACAATCATATTGGTTATGTGAATTGTATTCAGATGAAATGGGGGGCATTGAACAAAATTGAAAGTTTGCTTTTATTACATAAATGAAATACAGATGGATATCAATAAAACATATTTAAAAGACTAAAACACATTGAATATGAAAAGGTATAACAAAACAGTTATAGACTTGGTCCTCAAACAACAGCTGTTTTGTTTTACCCTCTGACTAAACTGTTGCACTCAGCCTTCGGCTTCGTGCAACAGTTCAGTCCTCGGGTCAAACAAAACAGCTGTTGTTTTCGGACCCAGTCAATAACTGTATACTGTTAAATCTTTATTAAATTCGGATATAAAACTTAAATCATAAGTTTATTGAACATCACAGATTTTTACAGAAAGTTCAAACAGGAGGATGTCGTCTCAATGTTGGATTTACTAATCGAAAATATTTATGTCGACTTCGGAGAGAAAAAAAAGGTTTCAGCAAATAAAAGGAATACATTTGGGGACTTATATAAACCCCTTTTTATTCTTTGCATACTAGAGCTAGTTAAGAAAAAAGAGAAAAAAATAGCCAAGTCATTTAATTACAGATAGATAACATTTATCCTTTCAATAATCATTATTAAAGGATTACTTTCATCATATAGTCCTAAATGTACGCCAAATTTCGGAGAGAGTGAAACACCATTATAAGCTTAAAGATTAGACTTGTACCCCTACATTGAAAGGTCAAGACACTGGGAACAATGCAAAGTGATGATACTGACTTTCTAATTTTGAACATCAATATTTTTTCATCTCCGGCATATCACTTTTATATTTCATAACTCATCTCTTGGTGGTGTTGCTTGTAGTATGTACATCGAAAGTGTCACAAGGAAATATTACTGTCTTAAAAACTCGAGTATAATTTTCTAAACACTTTTGACAGATAAAAAAAGATGATAATAGACATTTTTAGTGCACCCAGTAATTAATATCAAACTGAATGAAACACCAGACTTTTTAATTGGAGTTTGCCAGGTGCCACGCATAGAGTAGATCTTGTTTACCCTTTTGTGAAAAACCTGATAATGACTTCAAATTTATTAGGGATTTACCGTACAAATGGTGTATTTTTCTGGCGCTGTTAGCCAGTGTTCAACTTTTCTTTGTCGTGTTTTCCCATTTATGTTACCTCTTTATAGACATTTTTCAAAATTTTTTGATTCAAGGTTTTAACACCTTTGTCTTATTGAGTTAGTATCTATTAATATATTAATAACATTTCATTGCAAGTACAAAATGTATCTTTACATGATCAGGACAAAAAAATTGTCCATTGATTTATAAAAGGCTATTGAAGTATTAAATTGGACACCAAAAATCACTTAATACTACATTTTGCATTAAATACTAATTTGTGTTTTTATAGCGATTATAAAGTTTTTATTGTACTTATTAAATGAGACTGCAAAAAGGATTAACATAGCCCCTTTCCTGTACCCATTACAGGGGCTTTATTGATCTTATTTCCAATTTAATTGCAAATAATGTATACATGAGAAATAAATATATGTATCTGTTATTCAGTTAAAGAAACTACACAGAAGACACTTGCACATACAGGATTCACTCCCTTGACAACAAAACAAGAAACTCTGACAATTGAAGGTAACTCTATACATTAAATCTATTCATCGGTAAATTTGTGTAAATAGATTTTAAATATTAAACGAACTATTAAAGTGCATAGAAACAATGATTATCCGATCGCTGGTGATTAAATCTAAAATAGGAAAACCGTACTTTTCTTTGGCGTTAGGGAATGTGACGCATGTTGCAAATCATGTACCCAGTTGTTGTAGGTTTCACTCTACTAGTGCTTTAGTAATGTTGTTTTCTTACTCATTTTTGTTTGTTTTGTCTTTGTAATGGTGTCTCAATTTGAACTTAATTTTAATTGTCGCGTTTTTTACTTTATAATTTACCTCATATTAGATTGCCGATGCATAAAAAATACAAAAAATACCACTGTTGAATGATAAACGGTAAATTTCGTTATGCTGTACTCGTATTTTAAGGAATAATCTCTAATCAGTGTCATAAGAATCAAATACGGTAAGCCTCTATCCAAAAGTGTTCAAAAAAGAAGTACTAATTACCAAATATATTGAAATGGGAGGCCAATAATAATACGAAAACCACAAACGGAATGAAGCTTTTGTATTTTTAAGGGGTTAGAATTTCGATAAAAAAATAAACGTCTACAAAACTCAATTTATGTCAGACAAGTCTGACTGTTGGGCTGGTAAATATCCACCAGCAGTGGCATTGGCCCAATGGTTTGAAAAAATGCATGATAACAGTAAATATCGTTATGTTGCACACGTGTTTGAAGAAGAACCTCTCACCAGCATCATTAGAATCTAATATGGAAAGCCCTTATCCAAAAGTGCAAATAACTTAAAATAAATTCAGTCTGTACAATTGTAATTCTATTTACACCGATGTTACTCTGTTAAATGCTTAACCAACGATCATTGGACTGAATTACTATGTGTTGTGAGTAATTAAAAATCGCCACTAGTTTAAAGTTTTAACCTGACAAGGTGTTTCAATGGCAACCGTTTATTTTGCGCCGTTTAAGCTACTCAATATCACTATAATTTTATTTGTTTACCCAACCTGACGATGTGATTGTTGTTGATATGTTCACATGACAACCTGTCTGAACAAGATCATCTTACTACGATTGGTAAATGGCTATATGTCCTTACTTTGGTTTTGCTTTTCACCTGACAAGAAGCTTATTTGACAATATTTCTGTATCTGACCTTTTTTCTATGACTTTTGATTATCTTTATGTCACTACTTGTTTTGGATATTATCTGAATGGGTGTAGACATGACAACCTATCTTCACCAACTTACTTTGCTACACATCATTATCATCCTTCCCTGCGGTTACATCAACCTGCAGAGTCTTTACCCAAAGACAATATCAAATTGACCCGGATATATCAGAGGTTGACCTGGATATATCAAACAACGACAATATAATACTGAAGAAACAAAGGAGTAATATTTACAAAAATCGAAGTCCAGAGACATGACCAAAACGAAAACACAGAAAACAATGACGTTAGACACAGAAACAATGACGTTAGACAGATATAAAGCACAGAAATACAATCACAACATTCAAAACAAAGGCACTCAAAGTGTGAACTCCAGTAAAACTGAGAGTGACATCAGGTGCTCCGGAAGTGTAGGCATGTCTTGCTCTGTTAACAGCTCCCGTCACACTGTAAGCGAGTCAATCTAGGAAAATGTCAAAATCGGGGAAGACGTGAATCTAGCTGCAAATGTCCACTTTCATTTGGGAAACTGACACGTCATAACTGTCAATGATGTTATGGTGACGGCCATAAAATTTCTTGAGGGATGAAATTAACAAAGGTTGAACAAATCCCTGACTGAGCAGTTTCTTGGACAGTGTTTTTGCTCTGTTCAAAATATCAGTGTACAAACTACACGCTCGACAGTAACGAATCAACTGTGAAATGTACACTCCATATGCTAGAGAGGTAGGTATAATGCTGCTAAGAAAGGGAAAGTTCACAATTGGGAAATTAAAATCATCACGCTTGTCATATAGCTTAGATTTCAAATGTTTATCTTCGTCAATATACAACAAAAGATCTAGATACGAAGCTGAAATAGGTGTATCAGTTGTTTCTTTAATTTCAAGCTCACTGGGATAGATCTGATGTAAATATGCCCTAAATTTAAATCAAGCGATTCTCAGAACGTTTCAAAGGCAATCACTTTTATTCAAGTTTGTATACGATATCAAGCAGATAAAAACGATCATCTATTGCATTTGCTCTTTCCGATAATGCATTCAAAACAGAATCATGAATACACAAATAGATAAACTAGACGTTGGAAAAATTGCAAAACTGGGTCGTTGAAATATCATGCAGAGCTTTGACATTCTCAAATGATTACGCCATAAAAACTCCAAAGAATGATAGAATATCTTCAACATTCAAAATCGACATTATTTTGGAGTAGTTTGGTTATCCAGTTACACAAACTTTTGCCGAAAAGGGGAAGAAAAAATACAAAGCATGTTTTTGAAACTGATATTGCTTTAAAGGCGAGAATGACATTTTTTTTAAATTTTCTTCGCCAATTAGGGAGAATTTGAAACCTCAGTTCAATAAATACATATCTAACATACAAGTAAAGGATTATAAACATGTTATTGAGCTTTTGACAGCTGATGTATTGTAGAATATCATCCCGCTCGCCAGAATATGAAGCTTCAGGTTCTTTCGCCACGCTCACTTGCTCCTGTGCTTCATATTTTGGCTCACGGCACTACTGGACGAAAAAATGACTGTGAAGACCAGTGACAGTCATTTTATATTTGTTATAGACAAAATATAACTTTGAATGGCTGACAAAATGACTACAAATAACTGCAAACGTTGTGTCGGTCAAAATTTGTAACTGTCACAGTTGTGTTTGTTACAACACTGATGTAGGTTGCGTCAAACACTTTTTATCTGTGTCAAATACATTTTGACTACTACAACCATTCTGTGACTGACACAACCCTTTGTAGGGATGTCACAGTCATATATTACCTGTTACGACGCAAGTGGCTGTTGTAACAGTTAAAAATGACTGTGTTAACCCTCTTGCGCGTTGTGACAGTCATTTTGTATCCATCACACCAAATAAGCGTTGTGACAGACATAAATTGTCCGTAACAGTCCTTTAGGGGGTTGTAACAAATAAATTTTGCGTATCAATCACAACAGCCTTGTAGAATATAGATTAATAGTAATTCCCGCTTTGTGGAGGGAAAGGGGGACAAGAACAATGCGAAGCCGTCTCTCCCTCTTTTTTCCTGCGTAACGCAGCATTTTCTTGCATAACAAATTAGTGATGGAAGTGAATAGCCAGGTTTTCTTTGAAAATCAAATTTAATGTTAGAGTACTGATATTAGAAAATGTGTACTAAAAACAGACATGCAAAAAATTTTGTATAACACAAAAAATATTTTTTCTTGAATCTTCATTTACTGCTAATCCTCTCAAATCGTGATCAGTTGTGGCGGAAGTTAGTAAGCAAACTTAATTATAAAAGCGATACTTCTTCCCACTTTTCATTTCTATTCATCAGAAAGAGTTACACTGGTATACTCTATTTCTTGGGATACAATTTCCTGATACAATTCCCGAGGGTAATTGGTATACCAGAAAGAATGTTTGCAGTAGAATAACTACACTGTAACACTGTTATCTTAATTCAAAAATATACAGTACGGAAATGCTTTTATATTTCTTATACACGTTTAGAGCAAATGCAAAACGACATATCTCTATCATATCATTTTATAGATACGCGTTTGTTGCGATCTCAAGCCGTAATGACATAGACTAGCACAAATGTATACTAGTGTATTGGTGGTTTAATCTTTACTCGTTGACAAACATGTATGCGATCAGTTAAGTTTATTAAGTAAAAAATACCCTCCAAGAAAATGAAATGTAACCTCTTGAAAATGAAATCTTCTTTTTTTGCAAACCAGAGATATAGTTGATTAGTCTGCATGAGTAGACACAAGTTGTTGAATATAGTATTTAGAAATAAAATTAGTAGTAATCAGTATATTGCCTTCAGGTTAGGTAAACATAGAACTGTAGAGTAATTCCATGTTGTTCAAATGACCCGTCTATGTAGAGAGAGGGAACTTGACTTGGCTGTGGTTTGCACGAATTTATTAATGCACAATTTTCAGCACAGATAAACTGATCAATTGTGCCTAAAATTTTGAAAATATTGAATATTGGATGAACGATTGCTTCAGGTTGCAACTTAAACCCCCTTAAACAGAGTAGTTACAGTCGAAAAAGTTTACATTGCAATAAAGCCGATTCCAGGTCTCACAATACGTCTCAGTAATGTAAACAATTGCAAACGGGCAGAAACTATGACACAACTTTCCTATTTGTCCATAATCGGCTGAAGCCTTTATTTGAAGTGGATTTTTCAAACGTCAAAGACAAAAAGTATGCTACAGCGATGGAAACGTTCAACATTCCCAAAATAGCGCTCATCGTGTGAATCGTGTGCGTTCATCGTGTAGATCGTTTGCGCTCATCGTGTATCGTGTATCGTGTAA
>MJUU01009936.1:2391-23674 GCA_002080025.1 Modiolus philippinarum | reverse complement strand
GACACCGGTATAATATAAAATAGAGAAAAAGTGCCCTATCTTTTATATTTATGGTTAAATTCTATCAAGTTATAGTATTGCCAACACCGGTATAATATCAAACAGAGAAAAAGTGCCCTATCTTTCATATTTATGGTTAAATTCTATCAAGTTTTAGTATAAGGGACACTGGTATAATATGAAATAAAGGATAAGTACACTATCTTCTATATTTATGGTTAAATTCTATCAAGTTTTAGTATTGTGGACACTGATTTAATATGAAATAGAGAAAAAGTGCACTTTCTTTTAAATTTATGGTTAAATTCTTTCAAGTTTTAGTATTGCCGACACCGGTATAATATGAAATAGAGAAAAAGTGCCCTATCTTTTATATTTATGGTTAAATTCTATCAAGTTTTAGTATTGCAGACACGGGTATAATATGAGATAGAGAAAAAGTGCCCTATCTATTATTTTTATGGTAAAATTCTATCAAGTTATAGTATTGTGGACACTAGTACAATATAGAATAGAGAAAAGTGCCCTATCTTTTATATCTATGGTTAAATTCTATCAAGTTTTAGTATTGTAGACTTCTGTATAATATAAAAGAGAGAAAAAGTGCTCTATCTTTTATATCTATGGTTAAATTCTATCAAGTTATAGTATTGCTGACACCTGTATAATATAAAATAGAGAAAAAGTGCCATATCTTTTATATTTATGGTTAAAGTTTTTCGAGTTATAGTATTGCGGACACCGGTTTACTATTAAAAAGAAAAAGTGCCCTATCTTTTATATTTATGGTTAAATCTAATAAGTTTTAGTATTGCGGACACCAGTATAATATAAAATAGAGAAAAGGTACCCTATCTTTTATATTTATGGTTAAATTCTATCAAGTTAGTATTGCGGACACCAGTATGATATAAAATGGAGAAAAAGTGCCCTATCTTTTATATTTATGGTTAAATTCTATCAAGTTATAGTATTCTGGACACCGGTATTATATAAAATAGAGAAAAAGTGCCCTACCTTTTATATTTATGGTTAAATTCTTTCAAGTTTTAGTATTGCGGACACCGGTATAATATAGAATAGAGAAATGTGCCCTATCTTTCATATTTATGGTTAAATTCTATCAAGTTTTAGTATTGCGGACACCGGTGTAATATGAAATAAGAGAAAAAGTGCCCTATCTTTTATATTCATAGTTAAATTATAGAAAGTTTTAGTATTCTGGACACTGGTATAAAATAAAATAGAGAAAATGTGCCCCTTCTTATATATTTATGTTGAAATTATAAGAAAATTTTAGTATGTGTAAATCTTATTTTAAAGTAATGTATCTTTTTTTAGGTTCATTACTACGGTATATATCAGGACTTTTTAATTTGACGTAAATATTTTTTTGATTAAACATTGTTTATTTAATTTATTTATTTTTCTGACAAAATTACAACATTTTGTTTCCGCAAAAGTGGAGACAGTTCCCGGGAGAGAGTTTGTAACACGCTATTTCATATGGAAAACCGACTACTAGTATTTTCTTATGACAAAATTAACATTGGTTTTATCGTTATGTATCCCATTGTAAATTACCATTTTATTTATGCTGTGAAATTTAGAATTTTTCATTTCGAGTTCGTTTCATGAAAATATATAAGATTTTTTAACCGACACGTTGCACGTTACACGGTACACGGTACACGATACACGATTGAGAACTTTCTGTATCATTCATCGTGCGAATCGTGTGCGCTCAACGTGTGAACCGTGTGCGTTCATCGTGTGAATCGTGTGCGTGTGGTAGGGAATGCTGAACGTTTCCATCGCTGTTATTTAAAAGCAAGCAGTCGAAATGAATAATTCGGGGCATAGATGGGCTTTCATTCTCCATTATCCAGCCCTTTGCTTCTTTCTCCTGTGCCTTCTCTCCCAGTTTGTCTTTTGTTTTCTCTTCTCCCTTTCTTGTCCCTTTTCTCCTTTCTCCCATCTCCTCTCAGATTGATCACACCCAATTTATCCTTTTCCCCGCTCCCCAGGCCTTTCACCCGGTCTCCCTTTACCTTGTCCGCCCTCTCTTTAATAAATTGACAAGTTCTGTGGTTTTAAAACAGCAAATAAAGCTACCATGTGTGTTACTGTACTGGGACAAATATGTATTAAAGTAAATTATATTAGTCTCGGGTTACTTTTAGACTTGTTTATCTCACTTTAAATATATGTTGAAAACCCGTTACAATTTTATCTCATCTACTTATACAAAGTATTTAACGGTGACAGTTAAAAATTTTGACTGACACAACGTTGACAGTCATTTGCAGCTTTTTCGACAGTCATTGTCAGTCATATTTTTGTCTATAACAAATGTAAAATGACTGTCACTGGTCTTCATAGTCATTTTGTCGTCCAGTAGTGCGGGTTGGTATTTTACGATATATTGCTGTCAATAGCCAGAATACATAAATACGTTATGGAGAACCCCTCACACACTTATAGCCAACTAGCAGAAAATGTAGAGTTATTGATCTCATCATTAGTAATTTGAGGTAGTGTGGTTATTTGCATGACAAAATCTAATGAATATTTATTTATTTACTGTTTTGAAAAAAAATACAATTTCTCAGAGAAAAAAGCTACGAAAACCACGCGTATTATATTCAACCAAAAAAGAGATGTACATGTTCAATGTGTATAAAACAATCTGAAAAGTTTCATAATTCCTGATAAAAAACTATGAGAGAGTTGATCACACAAAATAGGTACACTGCCTAATTATATTTCACGAAAAAATATGGAGTAAATGACCATAACACATATGTTAACTCCAACTGCAATAATTTTTATGAGGTGTATGGCCATTTCGGAAATTAATTCCTCATCAGCAGCACTAGAACCAAAACAAAGGAAATCCATATTAAAAAAGTGTTTAAAATGCATAAAAGCAAACGAAATCCGAATAATCAGTAGCTAGAGACAAAAGTACGATTGAGGAATTTTATTAAAAAATATCTAAAACTCCAGAAAAAAATCATACAATGCAACCAAAATATAAGGTGCTCATGTTCTATGTATAAAACAAACCTGCAAACTGCCAAAGTTTAGGTCTCCAAAACCTGCAGTTGGAGTTGCTTGCACAAAAGTAGTACCCTGTGTGCGGACGGACAAATATACAGACAGACCGACGAAAGGACAGACAGACAAGCTCAAACCTATATACCCCTCAATAAAATCGGACTACGTATTAACAGAGACTTTTTTCTTGTGCATTTACTCCATATCCTTTCATTATCTATCAATTTTAACAAATACTACAACATTACTTTTCAGGGCTATTATACAGTGTAATTGCTACAGTTGTCGGATCTATTGTTACCTCTACCATTTTGTACCTGGTAATAGCTAGTCCAAAAATGGCTTCACATATTTTCCGAAATGTATGTTTAAATCAAAAGCAGCTTTTCGAATTATAAACTTCCATTGATTATTGTATAGGAAATATGTTTTTATTACTATTGTGGGAAGAAATGGGTTGTTTTTATTCGAATGAATAAAAATTGATAAGTGCAGAGTGAAAATCGACTTTTCACTGTAGAAGTGATCTACCAATTAACAATTAAAATGAATCATTGAATATTTGATGCGCCCGTCAGAGATAACAAAGATGAAGTTGAAGGGTAGCGAAGTGTGTAAACATCTTTTGATGGCTAATTAATACCTTGTTGTTATTCATATAATGTTTCTTGATTGTGATTCTAACAATATAACATACATCAAGGGTATATTCAGTCACTGTCGCAATTGTCACTACAGAAGTTTTACGGTCGTCACCACGATTTGACAGACCATTACAATGTTTCGGTTTCACAAATGAGAACAGATATCTTTGGGTAGATCCAGAGTTTGTTACCGGACTGACTGACACCAACTGTGATAGAACCGGACTTTTCGCTGGCAGTGTGACGGGTGCCACGCGTGGAGCAGATAATGCCTACCCTTCAGGAACACCTGATGATACTCCCGGTTTTCTGTGGGAGTTCAAACTTTCAGTGCTTTAGTTTTTTCTGTTGTATTGTATATCAAGATGTCATCTTTTAGTTTTGTCTTCGTTTTAGTTGTTTGTGGTACCGATTTGTCTTGATTATTGTCCGAATACTTAATAGCTTTATAGAATCCTTTCAAACTTTTACCATTGTACTGTTTGGGGTTAGAGAAGTAACACGCACCATGGATTTTAATTGGTTTTGTCTAAGGGTTAGAAAATGGCATAAACCAGCCATCAAACAGATTGTTCAACATCATAGTGTAGCTGACTGTGTGACGCGTGCCATGCGTGGAGCAGATCATGCTTACCCTTCCGGAGCACCTGATGATACCTCAGTTTTTATAGGGGTTCACACTGCTAGTGCTTTAGTTTTGTGACGTTCTTGTTCTTTTTTGTTTCTTTGTTTTGTCTTTGTCATACTTTCTCAATCCGTGTTACTGTGAATTGCCGTGATTTTGGATTTATGATTTTAGAATTTCACCTTTCCTCGTTCTTGCTTCGGTATTCGTTTGCCGATGTATTTACTGTTGTATTTCTTTGTAACCGGTAAAAGGACAACCGCCTCTGTCCAAAGGCGGTTAACACATTTTTAATATAAGAGAAATCAATTTTAAATATCACCAAAAACAAGAAAATACAAATTTGATAAATTTGGCGTTTTGTGGATAGACGTCTAGATAGGTAATGTCTGTGAAGGAGTCGACCTGGGTAGTCTAGAAAATTTCAACTCTTGTTTATTTTTTAAAAGAGAATACCCTCAGACACTAATAGTCCACTAGCAGAAAATCACAGTTAATGATCTCGTTTCAAATAAATGGATGTAGGGTGATTATTTCAGAACAAAAATAAATGAATTATCACTGTGTGAAAAATATTTTACAATTTCGAAAGTTAAATCGCACATATCTCAGTGATGTTTTTTGCAATTACAATGTAGTTAAGTATCGGGAAAAATGAATAAAACACTCTCCAAAAGTGCAGATCACAAATTTGGCAGATCAAGAAATATTGAATATTCATTCATAAAGTATTATACTAGTATGAAGTTGATATTTATAGAAGGTACAAACAGTAGTTATCACAAAGGAGATACTCAGTTACTACATTTAAAATTGATACAAAAAACATATGTTGTGCAATGGCCGCATATTAACGTTAATGAACACATTACAAACGATACGGTAGGCTACAAAAAAGTAAAAATATGTAAAATGTACAAATAAAAAAAATACCTTAGAATATCGAAAGGGAACAAGAGGAGAGTGCTTAGAGGGGCAGCCGGACAAAATATAAAAAAAAGATGTGATGAATACAAGAAAAAACTACCGACTAACATGCAACAGAAATTAACTATAAAAATCAACCAATGCTGAACATTATCAAAAATTTGTAAAATTTATAATTGGTTCGAATGCACAATATTGGTCTAGTGATTCATTGCTTGAACAGTGTACAGCTCACTTTTTTTTTTATTTCGGTCCCTAACTGTAAACTGATAGCTGTATTTGCATAATTTACAGTTTGCTGGTCACTTACACACTTATCTGGACTTATTTATCGTTTACTTTTATTTCGATTTTATAGTACAACTTATGTCTCTTCAGTGCTGATTAAAATATAACAACTGGAAGACAATAAACCAAAAAATTGTTAAAACAGCCATATTTTTCATACCCATAGATGTGGGATTGTCAACAAACATAAAATCTGGTGTTCCTACAACTGCTGTCATCAGTTACCAGACTGTGATTAACAAAGATTTATTTAGGTATAAACATAACGAGTTCATGATATATTTCTGATCAAAGCACATGCATGAATATTCTGCATTTGAAATATTCTTTTTCCTTTTTGAAGCGAGAGATGGCAGAAAACCATATGGAAACTCTTATACAGGAACTGCTTTCTTATGAATTTAAAGGAACTAATAAAGGACCTAACTGTTTGAACATACCACCAGCTTCGCATTTGAACATGGTATTTTAGTTCGCTCCGTACAAACTGCCAATCTATGAAATCTGTATATATTTACATAGAAATATTGGTCAAAGACATTATTAATCGAAATGTGCATTTGTCTTTTTGGTAGCTGGAGCCATATTAACATTTTTAGACAATGATATTTCCTCATTTGGATAATATTTGTCTTTCAAATATTTTGATTTGATCTTTAAATGAGTTGTTGAAATATCCATATGCAGAAACTAAATATACCGTAACTTCTTCATTTTTTTAATGATATGAATAGATTATATGTATATAATCATTGTTTATAGGACCCATCAGTAGAAAAAAGACAATATTTATAGTTACAACAAAATATCGCAAAACCGACTTTAATTTAAAACTTGCAATATCTAAGAAATTTTTGTTAAAACCTGAGGAGTATCTCCCTCCTGCATAGCTCTGTTTTTAGCTTATTTGGTTTTCCTTTTTCGATCCTATAGGTAATTTGATTTATATCAGATTTTACAGATATTTTGGTTCAAGAATTTCCAAATGTTCTGATTCGATCTGCACTGAGGAGACATAAATTGTCGAAATGCGTATACGCAGAAACTTAATTCACAGTAACTTCGATATTTTGTTATAACTATAACTACTGATTGGTCCCATAAACAATGATTCTATACATGAACAACGCTACATATATCCAGTAGCTATTAATTGTTTAATGTATTGGTTATATTATTTTTTTTTTATTGTTTTTCTATCTGAATACAACTATTGCATCTATTTTGGGGGCATTAAATCATATCAAATGTCAGGTTTATATCTCTTAAAACCGTGCGAATTATGCTTCTCATTTTTACTTTTAGTTACAAATATATAGTGAATATCACTGTGGAACACTGTAGATGAATAAACTCAAACTCTAAATGCATGCCGTTTTATTGTATATACAAAAATTGCAAAATAACAGCAGTAGAATACCGAAGGAACAAAGGACAATAATTCATAAATCAAAGTCCAGAGACAAGGCAAAAGCAAGAACACCAGAAGAAGGAAGACCAAAGACACAACATGCCCAAAAAGCACCCGAACATTACATAAACAATACAAAACTAAAGCACTAACAGTTTGAACTCTAAAAAAACAGAGTGACATCAGGTGCTCCGGAAGGGTAAGCATGTCCTGCTTTGAATGCAGCACCCGTCACATGTTTTGAAAGATCTGTTGGGTTACTGATTGGTCCTGTTATTTTCAAATCAGCAGCAACAGTAATGCAGTACATTTAGTTCAAATATTGCACGTAAAAGTTTTAAAGTCGTCATCACTTGTATGAAGGGTATGCAGACTAGTTTGAAGTCATACGTCGGAGCTTTATGACCATTTGCTAAAAAAAATTGTGCATGTTAGGTTTTAATTAATAACAAAATACCGAAGTTACTGTCAATTTATTTTCTGCATATGCGTTTATGGGTACCCAAATCTCCCCTTTAATGCTTGCACTCATGTGCACGAGTTCATTAATCATAGGAAAAAGGGAATAAGATTGAAGCCTTAGCTTCATTATATTTTCAATACATCTAGGTCCTGCAAATATAAGTCTGTGTTCTATTGTTTTATTCATTGAAGTATTCAAAATCATTCATCCATTATAAATACCCGAAAAACTTCCCCAGTAGTATCAATTTAATACAACATTTTGTTTATATACCTGTTTATTATTTGTGTTGTATTACAAAATACCGAAGTTGCTGTTTATTTTGGATTCTGCATATCCGCATTTCGACAATTTATGTCCCTTCAGTGCAGATCAAATCAAAATATTTGGAAATCTATATACCGAAATTTGTGTAAGGGTTGATAGAGAACAAATTATTAATAAGATCTAAATAGAAAAGCAAAAATAAGCTAAGGACAGCTATAGAACAGGGAGATACTCGAGATAAAATTGGTTTTCGGGCCAGCACCAAAGTATTTGCTACTGGGTTGCTGAATATCTTTGGAGACTAACAGTTCATCGGCAGAGGTATCGGTCAAATGGTAATAAATAACAAACAACCGAAGTTGCCGTTAATTTATATTCTGCATATGCGCATTTCGACATCTTATGTCTCTTCATTGCAGATAAAAGCAAAATATTTGCAAATCCATATACAGAAATATGTGTAAAGGTTGATAGAGAACAAAATACCTATAATATCCAATTTGAAAAGCCAAAATTAGCTAAGGACAGAGCTATGCAAGAGGGAGATACTGTTTAATACATTTAATTAGTAAATAAAACATACTTCACTGGCACCGTTGTACTTCTTTATTACTTCATTTCTTATAGTTGCACATACATGTATGAAATAAATGGTGATTTTTCCTTATCTCTACTGATTATGAATTTTGTCGTGTTGTTCATCTTTGTATATGTGTGTGTCTTCATTTTTCTTTTCTATACCATACTCATGTTGTATCTCATTTCTTTTGTTTTCCCGATGATACCATTGTCCATGGATTATTCGTTTTAGATTGACGGTTCGATTTGCACTTACTTATAGCATGTCGAATGAGTCTGCATTTTACGCTAGATCTTTATAAAGGCCAAAACAATTAAGTTTTTTTTTCCAAAAAGAGTTTAACATGTTGCGATATACAAAGTTCATGAAATTTAGCATCAACAAGGTATTAAAAGTCAGTGAGAACCGAGCAATCGGTCTAAAACGAACAAGCCAAGGACAAGGGCAACATTGAAAAAAAACAAAGACACAAAGACATAACATGAGCAAAACACAGAAAAGAAAAATGAAGACACACACACATTTATCATGACCAACACGGATCCGATAAAAAACAATTGATGAGATCAGTATCAGATTTCAAGTCTGCGGTTAAAACTTATCGTTAACACATGACCAAAACAATTTTATTATGAAAATTTATGTCACGGTATCCTTTCGAAGAAGTTTTATATGTTGCGATAAATAAATTTCTTGATTCTTAGCATAAATAAACTACATACTAAAAGTCTTACTTTTCAAACTTTAATTATGCTGAAATTAATGTAATATCGCAACATATAAAACTCCATCAAAAGAATATCATGACGTAAATTCTTAAAAAACGGATTTTTTTTTGTTTTTTGTAAGTAAAGCATTTTAGTTCAGAGAACAGGCTAGAAAACTTTGCTTTTCAAACCTTTTAATACTTTATTTCATAAAATTTGTATTTTACAACATACAAAACTCCCTAAAAAGGATATGAAATAATTTTTCCACCAGTTGTACTGTTTTGGTCTTTTTCAAAGATTGAGTTTAAATTACAGACTTCAAATTTTACTTTTTCGTTCTTTATTCATGAAATCACAGGTTTATAGTCTTACATATTTTAAACTACAGACTTGATATCTAACTTTTCATGCATTATTTATACTTAAATTCAGAAAATTTCTATATCGCAAAATATAAAACTGATTCGAGAGGATAAAAAAAATGTTTTAAATTTCTAAATGTTGAGCGTAGATGCAGACTAAAAGTGTTCTTATAAGACGTTTTTTATTCTAAAATTCATGAAATTTGTATATCACATAATATAAAACCTTTTCAAAAGGATATAATGAAGAAATAAAATTTTCTTACTTTAAACAAAAAACAAAAAATCTCACTTTTCGAACATTATTTATGTTACAATTCATAAAATTTGTACATTCCAACCTATAAAATTATCTCAGGAAGGTATGACGATTAAAATTTTCACGAAAAAATAAATTGCTTTAGTCATTTTGAAAGACTGAATTAAAACTGCAGACTAAATATCTTGCTTATCATACCTTATTTATGCTAAACTTCATTAAATTTGTATATGGCAACATAAAAAACTCTTTCAAACGTATATGATGAAATAAAATTAAAAAAAAAAATAAATAACTGAATAAATCAGAAATGTATCAATTAAGATTGAATTAATCCACAGACCAAAAATCTAACTATGAAAAAAATTCTCCAGTGAATAACTATTTAAAATGTTAATCTAGAACGGAATAATTTACAATTATCAAAGTGAACTTAAGATAGTCAAGATCGCATCCTTCCATGACCCGCAAATCAGCTCTTCATTCGCAACCACAATCACCAGTCTACTTGATAACTTTTATTAATATATAGCAAACAAACTCTATGAAGGTTGAATAAAAATGTAAATTATGAGCTTTAAACAAAAAAAAACTGTTTTGATTGGTTTGATTGAATTCAGAATAGCGGTTTCCGTTTCTGATTTGATGAACTTAAAACACCTAATTTCGATTTCAGTTTTTCATAATTTGCGTTTTTGATTAAAAGTAAATTCCGATTTCGATCGAACTACACTTTTTGATTGGAAACTGCAGTTTTCGTGTGAAATACCAGGTATTTCTCAAAATACTATATATTCTGTACGGAAACTCAAGATTTTTTGCTAAATACCTGATATTTAGCATGGAGATCCTACTTTTCAGTTTGCGAGCAAAATACAAAGTATTCCGCATTTTTTTTGGCTATTTGGTGGGATACATTTATCTCATTAACGTAACATGCGACATAAATTTGATGATTTGAAATTTCCCAAGGAAAACAGAAGGAAACCCAATAAGTAATGAAGATTTAATCCCTTTTGGCCCTTTTAAAAAAGGTGGTCGGATCAGACACAAAAAGTAGGATAAACATATTACGCATATTCTTAAAAACATTATACTAAAATTTGATAATGATCCGTTTACTAAAATCAAAGTTATGGTTTCCGCAGACATAAAACGGCGTATTTAACAGATTTTTGGCCCTTTTATCTATAATAGGCGGGGCAAACTGAATTAGAACTGAAGCTTGCTGATGTGCAAACTAACATCATTCTCAAATTTCATAATAATACTTCCACTACAACCAAAGTTATGCTGTTCATAGACGCCGACTCAAACAACGATGACATCGTCACAGTTTTTGCGGTCGTTAAAAGCGACAAACGATCAAAATAGATCAAGAAAAGAAATTTTGTAGCAAAAAGTAAACAATTTTCCATTCTCTAATCGAATTCCAAATTACTTCTTCTACATTGTATTAACGATTGAAAGTCCAATATCGAGATTAAGGAAAGAAAGCCAAACAGTTAAAAAATGTTTTACTGTTGCAACCACAGTTCATTCTCTATATGCTGGTTTCGGTCGCGGATTCGGTTGCGACGATGAATAGTAAAAATGTCTAATATGCATAAATTGATATTATGGATATTTTGGATTCTGCATATGCGCATTTCGACAAATGAAATGAGAAACATTTCGAGGTAATCTTGTTTCCCGTGTGGTCAATTAATTTAGTAGCTTCTTTGAGCATGCAAGAATATGTCTATGTTTTTCTCTTAGTCATATATGTTAAATAGAAAATTATACTTGATTCAGTATACCACGCTACCTTGCTTTGTATCATCATTAGTCTGGAATCTATGCTGGTGGATGGAAATATCCTGGATTATTCAACGATCTCTTTACAAGAAAAAGGAATATTTGTGTGTTATTTCGTAATGTTGTATTGTGACTTCAAGATGAACAACAATTAAAGCGTTTTTCCGTTGCTTGGTTCTAATATGTACTTATACATGTAGAGACTTCGTCTCATGTGCATTTACCTTATATCATGTTATTTGATTAAAAATGATAATGGGGTTTGCAAATCGGTATACTACACTTCCGTGCACTTGATTACAATCATTTGCCACATATTTTGCTCTTAATTATTTAACCCTTAATTTCTGCTAACGTATATGATATCTAAAATTTTAACGTCAATTATACCGCTGACAATCTTCTAGACTTTCCAAAACTACATAGTCTTCATTCGTATGTTCATCTGTTTCAAATTTGGAAATGTGTGTTACCATTCATTGTAAAATTAAGTTTGCAAAACATGGTCAATTACGATTTTTCACGATATATGAACGGCGATAAGGGTTTAAATGAAAAAAAAAAGTAACTAGAGCTAACGAATTTTTATTCTAAAAAAATTACATTTTTTTTAAATTCTGTTTCCAAACTATAAAAAAATAAGCATTGCAATTCCAACAGATTTGATCCTACTGGATAATTTTTATGCTAAAAAAATAAACATTTTTTTAAATTCTATTTCCCAACTATAACTAGAGGATGACATGCCCCCGCGCAAGGTTGAATCAAACAGGGTTTTTTTGGTAATATTTGTGTCTGTAAGACACATATGATGCCCCTGCTAGACACATGTTATTCTAGGTTGCACAGAAAAACTATGTACCCTCTACAACTTAAAAGTTGAACAATGTATATTTTTGAAAAAAAAAATGAACCGAAATCAATATACATACCACATGCACATCTTCAATATACCGGTGGGTACAAATGAACTGCAAAATAAAAACTTCCTAGCATCAGAACTGTAGGAGGAGTTGTGCGGACAGTTTGTGTACCCTCTATTAACAATTCACCCAATAAATGACCAAGTTCAACAATGTATAACTTTGACAAAAATCAAACAAAATCATTATCCTTACCACATGCCCATCTTCTATAAAGGTACAAAAGATCTACAAAATAGAAACTTCCTAGCATCAGAACTGTAGGAGGAGTTGTGCGGACAGTTTGTGTACCCTCTAATAACAATTCACCCAATAAATGACCAAGTTCAACAATGTATAACTTTGACAAAAATCAAACAAAATCATAATCCTTACCACATGCACATCTTCTATAAAGGTACAAAAGATCTGCAAAATAGAAACTTCCTAGCATCAAAACTGTAGAAGGAGTTTCTCGGACAAACTATGCGCCTTCTATTATTAAATCCCCCCCCCCCCAAAAATGACAAAGTTCAACAATGTATAATTTTGACAAAAATTAATCAAAATAAAAATCCTTACCACATGCACATTTCCAATATAGGTACAACACATCTGCAAAAAAAAAATTCCTAGCATTAAAACTGTAGGAGGAGTTGCGCGGACAAACTTTGTACCCTCTATCAAAAAAATCACCAAAAATGACTAAGTTCAACAATGTATATCTTTGACAAAAAAAAAAACCAAAATGAAAATCCTCACCATATGCACATCTTCAATATAGGTACAATTGATCTGCAAAATAAAAACTTCCCAGCATTTCAACTGTAGGAGGAGTTGCAAACTATGTACCCTCTTTGAAAAATCACAAAAAATGCCTAAGCTCAACAATGTATATTTCTGACAAAAATGCACCAAAATCAAAAACCTTATCACATGCACATATTCAATATATGTACAAATGATCTGCAAAATAAAAACTTTCTAGCATAAAAACTGTAGGAGGAGTTGCGCGGACAGACCATGTACCCCCCTCGGACGGACGGAGGGACAGACGGACGGATGGACGGACAGGGATAAAACAATATGCCCCCCGATTTATCGACGCGGGAGCATACAAAAAATAAGTATTGCAATTCCAACAGATTTGATCCTACCGCACGTTTGTGATTAGTACGGCACTGATTGGGATACAAATTATATGTTGTCAGTAACATAGTGACGACATTGCATGACCAGATTTTATGTCATGGGGCGTGTTATCATACATATACATGTAAGTGTCACACGTAGTTGAAATATATGATGCTGCTATAAAAATAGTTAACCATATTCTATCTGGACTTCATTGGAGAAGTGACCAACTTGAGTGATGTACGGAATACATGTCATTAGTAGAATGATTGGGTAGGTGGTCTACCAGATTTGATCTCAAGGGACATATACCGCCACTTAATTCGAATACATGATTCCAAGAAGCAGATTGGGATACGTTGGTGGTCAGCTTTTCTCAAGTGATGTGTTAAGTTTAAACCGGTTCTGACCGTTGGATAAATTTTCATATTCAACGTATGTTGAATAAATCCCAGTGCCATTTTCCGCCAAATCTATTCTGAAAACAATTCTCAGTGCTTATCATTTATCATGAGAGAAAAAGATTACACCACTTTATCCCGATTATTACCATATATATTTTATATACTTTTGACAGTTAAATTTTAAATTTTCAAATGCTTGACAAGCCTCGCAATAAAAATTTAAAATTTATTTAGTAAGATTTAAATGGATCAATTTTAAGCAAGTTTCTAATTTCTAATATTGTTATTGTTAAACCAAAAATTACTATTATGTTTTTTACACATCTGTTTTACTTGTATAAAGCTATATGGTTTTATATTAATATTTTATGTATTTATTAAAATTGTTCAATAAACCCAACAGTTCTCGCCACAATATAGCTGAAATATTGCTGAAGTTGGCGTAAAACATCAATCAATCAATCAATCAATCCACTAAATGCTGTTTAGAAGGGTCTTGAATTTTTGCCATGAATTGTGACTTGTAGCAATAAAGAAATAAATCTGCTATAAGAGGTGCACAGTTGGTACCCATAGGAATACTTATTTTTTGCTGATAAACTGTATCACCGAAACGAACAAAAATATTATCAAGAAGAAAATTTAATGCTTTTATAATATCCTGACAAATCCGGTTGGTATATTTGTCGTCACTGAAAAGCGATTTAAATGTATTCAACAAATGTACGTACATCCTTATTTTTTGAAGGACCATTTGATCAAATACAAAAATTTCTCTTTGATGAGTGTATGCGGTAATGTAGTATAGAGGTTAGAAAAATCATAGCTATCGACGGAGGTGTATGCTTCATTAACAGATCAAAGTCTTTCGAATTTTTAACACTCCAAAAGTAGTTAATTCCACTGTATTCATAACATTTGTTGATAACGAGATTTGTATAAATTTGGTATCGCGAGAGGGAAAAAAAGATCAAATGGAAAATATTTCAATCTTACAAGGTAATTTGGGGAAAAATACATCTAAATGTTGTGTCACGACAATTGAAATACAGTACTGTGCTACGTAGCCCTTACAGAAAAAACGATTAGTCACCCGTCATCCGTTCGTCAGGGAGCAGTCAGCGGTCAGTCAGCGATCAGTTAATTAACGTGACGACTTGTTATTCGTCCAACCCGTCCATTGACGTGAAACGTGACGGATGACGATATCCCTATTCGTCCAACTCGCGTCCAGACTCGTCCATATATCACATGATGTCTCGGGTTAAAAATTTTGCGAAATATAGATTCGTTTCACACAGTGTATACACGATCGGTACATCATCGCAACGGATCAATCTTTTTGCTATTAATAAATAATTGCCTATCATATTTTTTTTTTATTTTCATGGAGTCTTTAATAAAATAAAGTTCGAAAGGAACTGCTGCATTGACGGGTGTTATTCATCAAAATTTGCCATTTTCATCGAGTTTAAACAAAATAATGTGTAAAGGGAAAATTTCTCACTGATTGGTGCATTTGTAATGACTAAGTTCAACCTGGGACTAATATATTAGTACCAGGTTTAACAAGTCAGTTTTAATTATTCATTTTTAGATATATACAGATAATGGAATTAAAAAAAAACTAATGTGTATAACAAATTTTTTTTATCACATTTTTTATTTTCATGGAATTTTTAACAAAATAATGTGTAAAAGGAAAGTTTCTCACTGACCAGTGTAAATGTAATGACTAAAATGAAGATTCATAAGTAATTTTTTATCACATTTTTTCATTTTCATGGAATTTTCAACAAAATAATGTGTAAAAGGAATGTTCGCACTGACTGGTGTATATGTAATGACTAAAATGAAGATCCATCAGTAATTTTTATCACATTTTTTCATTTTCATGGAAATTTTAACAAAATAATGTGTAAAAGGAAAGTTTGGCACCGACCGGTGTATATGTAATGACTAAAATGAATATTCATATTAAGTAATTTTTTAATCACATTTTTTTCATTTTCATGGAAATTTTAACAAAATATTGTTTAAAAGGAAAGTTTCTCACTGACAGGTGTATTTGTAATAACTAAAATGAAGATTCATAAGTAATTTTTTATCACAATTTTTCATTTTCCTGGAATTTTTAACAAAATAATGTATAAAGGGAAAGTTTCGCACTGACCGGTGTATGTGTAATGATTAAGATCAAGATTCATAAGTAATTTTTTCATTTTCATGGAATTTTTTAAAAAATAATGTGTAGAAGGAAAGTTTCGCAATGACCGGTGTATATGTAATGACTAATATGAAGATTCATAAGTAATTTTTTATTACATTTTTTGCATTTTCATGGAATTTTTAAGAAAATGATATGTAAAAGGAAAGTTTAGCACTGACCGATGTATATGTCATGACTAAAATGAAGATTCTTAAGTAATTCTGTATTACATTTTCCATTTTCATGGAATTTTTAACAAAATAATGTGTAAAAGTTCTGCACTGACGGATACATTTGTAATGACTAAAAAGAAGATTTACAAGTGATCTTTTATCACACTTTTATGGAATTTTGAACAAATAAATTTGTGAAAGAAAAGTTTTCCTCTGACCAGTCCATTTGAAATGACAAAAATGATTATTTGATTCCCGGGGATTTGATTAGAATTGATCGATATTTTTTATCAATTTCTTCATTTTCGTGGAGTTCTTAACAAAATAAGGGAAATTTAATTACTTTTGATTTTTAATTAATGCATTATATCAAACTAAGGTATAAACTGTTCCCACTCACTGTCAATGTTAAACCGTTATCACGATTGAATTAGTTTCGTTTCATTGGAAAATTTCAATTATCTATTAATCTATTGATTATTTTGCATATCATTAAATGACGAGTCCTCTCTCGTCAATTGACGAATTGTATTCGTCAAATGACGAGTACCTGGACGTGAACTGTTATGGACGTGAATCGATTCGTCCCGTCCCGTCCCGTCACGTTCCCGTCAGCAATCCGTTCACGTCCCGTCAGCAATCCGTTTCGCGTTCGTCAAACGGTAAGGGCTACGTTGCACAGTACTGTAAGCACCAACATAAAATATCTCCCACTTCTGAGTACATTTTTAACAAAAGATGTATAAATTTGGTATCGCGAGAGGGAAAAAAAGCTAAAATGGAAAATATTTCAATCTTAGAAGGTAATTTGGGGAAAAATACATCTAAATGTTGTGTCGCGACAATTGAAATAAGCACCGACATCTAATCACTCCAACTTCTGAGGTCATTTTTAACAGAAGATATATAGATTTAATTGGTATTGCGAGAAATGAAAAAAGATGAAATGCAAAATGTTTCAGTCTTACAAGGTAAATATTGTGGTACGACAATTGAAATAAGCACCGACACCTAATATTTCCAAATTTTGAGGGTATTTTTAACAAAAGATGTATAAATTTGGTATTGTGAGAAAGGAAAAGTCTAAAATAATAAATATTTCAATCATAAAAGGTAACTTTGGGAAAAAATACATATAAATGTTGTGTCCCGATAATTGAATTAAACACCAAAATTAACATATATTATCTCCAACTTTTGGAATAATTTTTGACAAAGTTTTTTTGAAATTAGAAATTCTACATATGAATTTAATGTCTCCAGCATGAACATAGGCCTCGATAAAATACCCCTAACAAAACAACGCTCATAATAATTCATAATGCCATTTTGGTTTTAGTTTATTATAAAAAATATATTAAAAAAAGAATGAAGTCGTCCAGTTTTCATACTTTTTGTTTAAAGTTAATTTCGTCATATTAATATCACGTGTTTTGAACTGACCAATCGATAAGAGCAATCCGAAGCTGCCACGAAGTTCACTTCAAGTGCACTTCGCGATCACTCCCGCGATCGCATCTTCTTTTCAAGTGCACTTGAAAGTGGTCATAAGTTCACTCTAGGCTGTTATGGAATCACTTTCAAGTGCACGCGAAGTGCACGCCAGGAACGCTTTTGGAGTGCACTTGGATGGAATGTTGTGTCAGCACCCAACTGTATATATATATTTGATAATTAAAACAATCAACAGACATATTTGGATATATTTTGTCATATCATGTGATATGAATTGCTCTAGAATAATTCCGAAATCTCAAATCCAAAATCAATATACGAGCAGAATCATATATTTTAGAGTTTTCAGCCAATTTGCACCTTAATTGTTTTTAATTTGGATTTATTGTTTTAGATGTTTTTCTGAAAAAAAAATCCAAATACTAAATATGTTCCCAGGAATAGGAATCATATTTCTTTGTAAGCTGAACCTTGCACAGGAAGCCGCCTGTCTATCTGTATTACATTAAAATTTTAGCATTATCCACAAATCCTAAACTGCTTGACACTTTAAACCAAAGGTTGATGTACTGCATCGGTATATATTGCAGAGTTTGATATTGTCTCTTTCCTCAAGCTGCACATGGAGTATATTTTATTATGTTGTAGTCAGAAGGATGTGCTTCCGTTCTCTGCAGATCCTCTTTAAAGGCTTAGTACTTTTCAACCAGACATGAAATCTTTCATAATATCCTTTAAAATTATAATCTCGTTGCCCCCTCTACCAGGTACATTTTTAGCCTAGACACCATTATATGATTTTTTATTTAATGAAAAGTGAGCCGTCAAATTATATACATTTAATTCCCTTTTATAGAAAAAATAGTGAAAAGTGAAATTGTTACATATATATACTGAACAGAAAAAAAATAATAATAAATAAAAGAAACGCATATTTTTTAAATTGTAAGATTTATATGTAAATGTTATGCAATCGTTTAGTACTTGAGAAGTAACGTACAGGGCATTAAGGAGAATGATTTACAAGGTATTGAACAATTTTCTCTTACATGATACGCTCTGTTATCAACTTTGGCAAAAGTCAGTTTTGGTATGCTCTTGCCTAAACCACATGAAAAAAAATTAAAATGTTGGATACATGTTGCCTACTAAAACAGTTCACAAACCCATTTCATAATTCCTTAAAACTATGGAACAGCTCACTTAATAAAAAGTGTAAATAAACTATCGTTATACCCATTTGAATTTTAACGCAACAGGACAACAAGAAGGTTTAACAATAATCGCGGAAAATTGATGTTCACCAAAGAACAATGAAAGAGGTGTAGAGCAATGTCGGCAGTTATCGACAGGCGGCAGTTATCGACATGTTTCCCACCGGAGCCTCTTCAATATGCAAAAACTTACTTCGGTTACTTGCAGACGTTTACATATTGAAATATGACTACTCGCATGGTCTCTCGACTTTCTGTTATATCAGGGTAAATACCAATGTCGGAGATTATCGATTAAAATATTCGATGTCTTGTCGTCGGCTGAAAAACATGGTGTCTTACGCGATCGGATAAGATATCACATGTCTCTGTACAAGTGGGAAAACTCAACATTGGAGTTCTCTAATGGTGATAAAAGCAACATTTCGGAGGAGGTTTTCAGAGGTCTGAAGCTGAATATAACAATCGTCTACTGTCCTACCATATATGGGCATGTCGAAAACTGCCTCTCGAAAACAACATTGGAGGCAGTTATCGACACATTTAATTTTTTTTTGTATTGAAATGATAGCTGTAACATTAGAAAAATTAAATCTTCATATTCAACCTTTATTTCATATCATATTTGAATAATTTTACTGTTTTCAGATAATTCTATTGTATGGCAGACAGATTGTTGTGTATTTAGAGGTGTGCTGGAAATATAAGGGGACATTTTTCGGGATGCCGGGATTTGTAGTTTTTTAGCTCGGGGATTCGGGGTTGCTTTATTTTAAGCCCGGGATTTCAGGAAATAAATGCACAGGGAATCCGGATTTCATCAGTTTTTAAGTTCCCATTCGGGATTTAGTAAAGTCGGTCGGTATTCCGGGATGAGACACCCCCGGCCCCTCATTGTTGCGTGTTGTAGATTGCTGAAAGGAAATTATTTCAATAAAAAGTTGATACTCTGTTTTGTTTGGTCTTTGTAATGTTTCTTTCTTTTTTGTTTGTTTGTCGATTTGTATGTATTTGATGTGTTATTTTCTCTCATTTTTCTTGATATTTATTGACGACAAATTTATTTTAAGAACTTATATATATTGTCAATTAAGAAATGTTTTACTTTGCAACTTCTTTATTGAAAAAAGTGGCAAAGCCTGCAATGACCGCTTTGTCTGTAATAAGACATGCATTTTTTTAAATTGATTTTTAATTGTGACCGCTTGCTGTGATAAGACATGTATTAATTTTCTATTCACTCAGTTATTTTATGTTATTTTTAGAATTTTGCCTCATATTGTTTTGCATGAAGCATAAATGTTAAAACAGCTTGGACTGACTTAAGTTCTGGGGTTAACATTTTTAGCTCACTTGGCTATGCAAGGGTGAACTTTTGCTATCACTTGGCTTACGGTGTCCGCCCGTCCGTCGTTCGTCCGTCGCAAACTTTTCATTCAAAAAATGTTTTCTGAAACCACTGGACCATTTGGAATCAAGCTAGGTCACAATAGGCCTTGGGTTGGCCCTTTAAAATTGTATCCGACAGGCCCTCACCTCATCCAAGGTGGGCGCTAGCGGGGAACATAGTTTTGACTTTTGACCGAATGGAAAACACATTCAGAGAATTTTTCTCAGAAACCACCACTTCAATTATAACCAAACTTGGTCACAATGGACCTTAGAATGTCACTTCCAAAAAAGTTATCCAGCAGTCTGTGCTACATCCAATTAAGATGGGCTCCAGCGGGGAACATAGTTTTAACATTGGACCCTTTCGAAAATATATTTATAGATCTTCTTCTCAGAGACCAGTTTTAACCAAACAGGTTTGGGTACCCATAAACCGGCGTAACCCTACCGCTGGCTTTTGATAGTGCCGGTACCAAGTCCGGCTGTCCCGAGTTCATAATCGTTGTCTACGTTTGTCTTTTGTCTTATGCGTGTTTTTCTTTCCTGTGTAGTTCCCTGGCAGATTGTGGCATGTAATTATAATTTTCAGCCATTGATGGTGTTCCGTTCTTGTACATAATCGCAATGGTCCTTTGGTGGTCCTATCCAAAAAGAAAGGTATCTTGCAGGACACATTTTAATCTTTTCCTCTGAAACCACAGAAACAAGTTCAACCAAACTTTGAAGGAATGATGTATAGAGGGTTCTTTAAAAAGATTGCTCAGTGCTGTTCCGACCCAACAAAAATAACACCCGGCCGCTAGTGCAGAACTTAGTTTGTGATTGGTCTCTTTAAGAAAATCAGCATTTTACTCCACAAGCGGCGTGAATCAAATGTGGATTCTTAAAAATTCCAAAGATCTCCTTGAACAGCTATCCTCAACCAGTCTTACACATTGCCATAGCATTCAAACTTTTGACTTTTCTACTCTTTATACAACCCTTCCACACAATAAACTGAAAACAGT
>MJUU01009935.1:27734-52163 GCA_002080025.1 Modiolus philippinarum | reverse complement strand
ATCTGCAAATTCGCAATTTTGGCCCCTTCGGCCCCTCATAGCTGGGAAAGGAAACAAGTTACCAAAAATCTAATAGCTGAGTGCCATATTAATTTTTCACAAGGAATCCATTGAAAAAAACTGCATCAAAATTGGACTTAAAATAAAAAAAATAATTTTTTTGAGACTAGCCCCTGTTGGGCCCCATTTATCTCGTGAGCGGTACATGCTACATGAAATCCGTTGGCATACTACAGATTGGAAATTTCCCCAGGAGCACACTGAAACAAACCCCATAAAAATCCAATAAATAATAAAGATTCTACAGTCAAATATGTGAAAACACCCAATTTAACCCTTTATTGGCCCCTAATTCTGAAATGGGTGGGGCCAAAAACTAAAGGAAAAAAACATTTCTCAAGAATGTTCCAAGAAACATCATACTAAGATTTGAAAACAATCCGTCCACTAGAACCAAAGTTATGCTGTCCACAGACACGAAAATACCTAATTTAACCCCTTTTTGGCCCCTTTTTTGCCTCTTTTTCAAAAAAAGGTTGGGCAGGGAACCCGAAATTAAAACCTGGGCTTAAGCTTGTGCCAACAAACATCATGCTAAAATTTGGTAACAATCCGTTCTCTAGAACCAAAGTTATGCTGTCCACAGACGCCGACGCCGACGCCAGCGCCATACCACAATACGACCGCAAAATTTTTGCGGTCGTATAAAAATTAAATTGGCCTAATGCAAAAATTTAACAAAGTCATTCAAATGTAAAATGTAGGTCAAAGTCAAGAAATTGTCTAAGAATTTTGTAGTTTTCACTAAGATGAGTCATTTCATGAAACATTATAATGTAATGTTGTGTAGTTGTTAAGAAATGTGGACTTAAAACACAAAATTTACCGAACGTCACTCAAGCGTAAAATGTGGGTCAAAGACACCTAATTGTCCTTGATTTGGATAGCATCCATCAAGGTGATTTATTTGATGCAACACCATAGTGTTATCATGTTTAGTTGTTGAGAAATGGACTTAAATGCAAAATTTAACATAAGTCACTCAAGCATAAAATATAGGTCAAAGCCACTTAATTCTTGATGATTTGGGTAGTACTCATCAAGGTGATTAATTTGATTAAACATCATTGTGGTATGATGTGTAGTTGATGAGAAATGGACCTTAACGCAAAATTTAACAAAAGTCACTCAAGCCTAAAATATAGGTCACAGCCACTTAATTCTTGATGATTTTGGTAGTACTCATTAAGGCAATTAATTTGATGAAACATCATTGTTGTATGATGTGTAGTTTTTGAGAAATGGACTTAAACGCAACATTTAACAAAAGTCACTCAAGCGTAAAATGTAGATCATGGATTCCTAATTGTTGGTGAATCTGGTAGTACTAACCAAGGTGCATATACTGATGAAATAATATTAAAATATTACAAGAGGTTACCAAAATATGGACCTAAACGCATAACTTAACATCGGGACGTACGGACAAGGGTAAATCTATATGCCCCTTCCACTTTGTGGCGGGGCATAAAAAATTAATAGAGCTGTCGCCAAATGGCAGCCAGTTATACCCCAACCAACTGAACCCTGAATCAATATTTCAAGTGTAAATTTAAGTGTGTGTTTACACAATACAGTTGTGGACACAATACAATTATGGACACAATACAAGTATGGACAAAATGATATACCTCCCCCTTTTTCCAGAAAATACTTAAAGACGAATTATCTCACCTTTAAAATTTCGGACAGCAACCATATTACTTCATGCATTTCAACAGAGAGACACACACACAGACAGACAGACAGACAGACAGACAGACGGATGGACGAACAGGGTGATTCCTATATACCCCCCAAACTTTGGTTGTGAGGGGTATAACTAGAGATGCCCAGCCAACAAATTTATCACAATACATACTGATAACCTAAACCAATCAGGAATAAATTGCTAATTGCTGGCCTAATTGCTTGTGAATCTGCTATTTTATGAAAGGATATGGAGTAAATGAACATGAGACCATAACACATATGTTAACTCCAACTGCAATAATTTTAATGAGCTGTATGGCCATTTCGGAAATTAATTCCTCATCAGCAGCACTAGAACCCAAACAATGGAAAACCATATTCAAAAAATGTTTAAAATGCATAAAATGAAACGAAATCCGAATAATCAGTAAAGTCAATTATACAAAAGGACAAAACTACGATGGAGGGAGTTAATCCTTTGGTTTTAGAATTTACATAAATTTAGATAATATTAATTGAACAAAGTGTACAAATGAGATATTATCTCATATACAAGTACACCATATCTAAGAAATATAAAGAGCATACATCTCTTCCACAGGGAATTGTTTTACCAACTCCACACTGCAATAAAAGACAAACTCCTGTATTAAATAATTTATGAAAGGATATGGAGTAAATGAACATGAGACCATAACACATATGTTAACTCCAACTGCAATAATTTTAATGAGCTGTATGGCCATTTCGGAAATTAATTCCTCATCAGCAGCACTAGAACCCAAACAATGGAAAACCATATTCAAAAAATGTTTAAAATGCATAAAACCAAACGAATCCTGCTAGTACAAAATATTAATAGAGGTTACCAAAATATAGACTGAAACACAAACTTAACATTGGGATGTACCTACATACGTACAGACTGACAGACAAGGGTAAATCTATATGCCCCTTCCACTTCATGGCGGAGCATAAAAATTATATATTTCAAAATATGTGCAGTATTTAGCAAAATACATGTCAACTTACTTTGTACTCCTTGAAGAAGGATCCCTACACCACTTTTATAGTATGAGAAAGCTAGTTCATATTTAGAGCTAGCTTCACACTCCTGTGCCAAACAAATCTGGTCTGCAGCAAGGTAAATATAGTCTTCCTTCCCACCAAGATCCATGGTGGACACACTTTCATTGGTTGCTGATCTAAACCGATGGACTGGACTTGGCTTTTGTCCATGTCGTGGAGATGATGCACTGCTTGAAGCTCTGCTGGATGAAGAAGATGCCTGGCTATTCCATGACAGGTCAAGGTCACCTTTACCACATTCAACTGTCGATGGTAACCTAGATCTAGATTTTAATGGATCAAACTCACTGAAATCTGGTTGTTTTTGTTCTGTGACAGAGTTAATATCAGGTTGTGAATCTGTTCTAGAAGAAATCTCCACACTCAAGAAGGTAGGCTAATAAAATAAAACATAAGTAATCAACAATCACAAAGTTTGCCTCGTTATGGCACACTGTCAGAGATACATGCATATGCAAGTTTACATGATCCTAACATATAAAGTGACTGAGATCTGAACTCTTCAGTAAATTTGGATGTAAGTCAATCAAGCAGAAAATATAGGTCAAAGTGACTTAATTTTGCCTGAATACTGATCCTATCATGTACAGTGACTGAGATTTAAACTCTGACGATAAACTTGAATGTAAGTCGTTCAAGTGGAAAATATAGGCATATGCAAGGTTACATGATCCTACCATTGTATAATGACTGAGATCTGAACTCGGATGTTAACTTGAATGTAAGTCCTTCAAGCCGAAAATATGGGTCAAAGTGACCTAATTTTGCCTGGATGCTGACCTACCATCAGAGATGCATGCATATGCAATGTTACATGGTCCTACCATGTATAGTGACTGAGATCTGAACTTGGACGTAAACTTGAATGTAAGTCATTCAAGCGGAAAATATAAGTCAAAGAGATCTAATTTTCTTGGAGGCTGTAAGATAGCCCAAGATGCATCTGTATACAAAGTTTGATGATCCTACCCTTCATGGTTACCAAGATATAAACATAAATGCGGACGTGGATGCAGACATGGACGCCGGGGGTACTCCAATAGTCCTCCTCAACTTCTTTGAGGCGGACTAAAAATATTACACATAAAATTTTTACTTTTATTGTCTTTAACAATAAAGAGCTGTGCAAAGTGGCATGATATACTTGTCTATACCTGTTCTAAGTTGTAAATGATTTAGGATGGAGTTCTCAATTAGAATATTACTATGGAGTGAATTGACCAAAGGGTTGTCAAGTTAGAGCACATCATATACAGCTGACAGATGGACTGACAGTCAGACAGACACTTGGTCAGTGTACTATAAATCATTTATAGATGGGTGTATAAAAGCTAAATTGTATGCATTACTTCAAGAATTTACCATCACATCTACTAATGCCTAAAAAATTCATTTTCATTTTGGTTGTATAACTACATACCAAAACAATCACTTACAGTTTAAGATCAATTTATAAAACCAGAGTTGTCAGAAGACAACATAGCTTGCTGGGGATAAGAGTGACCTCAATGCAAGATAAATTTGGAAGTTATACATTCTCGTAATTTGATGCTTTAAAAATTTCTAAATGTGATATTAGGAAGTCACATGCCAAAAAGGAACTCCCTACCATTAAAAGAATAACTTCCAGAAGATGAGCTCAAGTTTTTTCTAAAAATTGCCCACAATGTCAAGGCCAAAATGACTATAACTATGGTACTTCCAGTAAGCTCTCATCATAGGGAAGTCACATACCAAATATGAGCACCCTATCACTAAACAAATTTCTGGAAGCAAAGTTCAAGTTTTTAAAAAATTGCCTTAAGGACAAGGACAAGGTCAAAATGTCTTAAACTATAGTGTCACCTGAAAGGTATCATCATAACATAGTCACACACCAAGTATGAACACCCTATCACTAAAAGCCTACCTTCTAGAAGCATGTTTTTAAAAAAATGCCCTTAGGGCAAGGTCAAGGTCATAATGTCTACAAAAGAAAGGTCTCATCTTCAAGAATGTACATAACAACTAAGAATACCTTACCACTAAAAGACTACCTTCTGGGGGCAAGGTTAAAGTTTTAAACAAGAGTTGTCAAATGACAACATAGCTTGCCTGGGATTAGATTGCACTCAATGCACAAATAAATTTGGAAAAGTTATACATTTTCAGAATAAAATTTTGAAAGTGATACAAATGTATAGGGAAGTCACATGCCAAACAGGAAATCCTATCACTAATTACTAAAAAGTAGAGTAAAGTTTTTTTTTACAAAAATTGCACTCAGGGCAATGTCAAGGTCAAAAGGTCTACAAGTATGGTATCATCATGAGGAAGTAACATATCAAATATAAACACCCTATCACTGAACAACTAACTTCTAGATGTAAGGTTAAAGTTTTTAAAAACATTGCCCTCTGCAAATATGGCACTGACAGAAAGCCCTCCTCATAGAGAAGTAACACAACAAATATGAACACCCTACCACTAATTGTTTACCTTCTCGAAGCAAGATTAAAGTTTTTTTTTTTAATTGCCCTCAGGTCAAGGTCAAGGTCATAATGTCTACAAATATGGTACCTACAGAAAGCCCTCATCATAAAGAAGTAACACACCAAATATGAACATCCTGTTACTAAAACAACTTAATTCTTGAAGCAAGGTTAAAGTTTTTAAAAAATTGCCCTCAGAGAAAGGCCAAGGTCAAAATGTCTACACACATGGAACCACCAGGAAGCTCTCATTATAAGGAAGTTACATACTAAATATGAACACCCTACCACTAAAAGTCTACGTTCTAGAGGCAAGGTAATTTTGTTTTTTTTAAAATTGCCCCAAGGGTAAGGTCAAGGCCAAAATGTCGACCAGTATGGTACCAAAAGAAAGCTCTAATCTCAAGAAAGTCACATACTAAATATCAACATCCTAGCTCTTAAGGTTTCCATTCCCCAAGCATGGTTACAGTTTTTCTGATGACGCCAACACTGTGCGTATGACAACAGCTCTCTGGACATTCATCCCAGCGAGCTAAAAAACATTACACTTACCTGATTTTCTTCTTCATTTTGATCAACATTGTTGATACCTTGTTCCGATTCATTTTCTATCCCTGTAAGATATGAAAGTAAATAACAGAGGTAAAATTATTTATGACACTTCATTTCTCTTCTTTCAGTCAAAGAATCTGTAAACCAGAGGCTCCCAGGAGCCTGTATCGCTCACCTGGCTTTCAGTTGCCACATTCAAGGTAACATTGTAAGTTATACAGTTGATCTTCAGTTTCTCAAACTTTCGTAGCTCAAACACCTCTAATATTTTTGACTGTTTTTAAAGTCTGATCATGTTATACTATATTTCTTTGATGGGCTTTTTTGACAAAAAACGTTCTTGCTAAATACCACTTTCGACACCAGTTTTGAAGTCAAGACATCATTTTGTAAATGGCAGTCAACAAACAATTTTCAACATTTGTTTTGAAGTCGCAACATCAATATCTACTTGGAAATCAAATTTCATTGAAATCTGACAATGTTGAATTTTCCCGCCTTTTTTTGGAGGCCATTTTGAAAATGGCAGTCAACAAACAATTTTCACCACCAGTTTTGAAGTCGCAACATCAATATCTATTTGGAAACCAAATTTCATTGAAATTGGACAATGTTGAATTTTTCCCATCTTTTTTGACGGCCATTTTGAAAATGGCGGTCAAGGAACAATTTTCAACACCAGTTTTGAAGTCGCCACAGCATGGCAAACATTTCATCAATTTACACTTAACCTTCATCTTCTATAGTTTTGGAAATAAAAGATGAAAAATATGAAAATTTAAAAATTCGGTAAAAAAAGGGCAATAACTCCTACAAGGATTTATGAATTTCTTCAAAATTTCAGGGTGGGTAGATCTTGATAGGCTGAACATTTTGGCAATTTACACTTGACCTCTATCTGTTACACTTTTTGAAAAAATATAAAAAATGCAAAAATTTTGAAAATTTAACAGGAAAAGGGCTATAACTCCGAGATGGGTTTCAGATTTTCTTCACAATTGCACAGTGGGTAGATCTCATCATGCTGATCATTTTTACCTCGTCAGATTTTTAATATCTGTAACGGTTTTTGAGTAATTTGCAAATAAAGGGCTACGCAGAGTGCAGCATAATACGACCACAGCATTTCGACCACTGATATTTGATCAAGTGTATTTTAAAGTTAATGTGGACACAGCAAAAAGCCTGACAAAGTAATTAGCTGGACACTAATTGGGCCTTAGTCCTTTTAATCCCTTAAAGCCCAGAAACAGTAAGAGTTAAACAAAATTTGTTGACATACTACAAAAAGCTTGCAATAAGAGGAATCCAAAGAAAAAATCCTATTGAAATCCGACAAAAAATAAAGATTTTGCATATTTTGAAAAATTGCGATTTTGGCACCTTTGACCCCTTTTAGCTCAGAAATGGTAAGAGATACGCAATATCTGTTGACATACTGCCAAAAGCTTACAACAAGAGAAATCCAAAGAAAACAAGAGTTGTCAGAAGACAACATAGCTCGCCAGGGATTCCAGTAACCTCAATGCACAACAAATTCGAAAGTAATAGAAAGCCTTCTTCACAAGAAAGTCACATATCAAATATAAACACCCTATCACTAATCAACTTAATTCTAGAAGCAGTTAAATTTTTGAAAAAAATTGCCCTCAGTGAAAGGTCAAGGTCAAAATGTCTACAAATATGGTACCATAAGAAAGCTCTCATCAAAAGAACATTACATACCAAATATGAACACACTAGCACTAAACAACTTAATTCTGGAAGCAAAGTTAAAGTTTTTTAAAAAACTGCCCTCAGGGCAAGGTCAAGGTCAAAATGTCTACAAATATGGTACCACAAGAAAGCTCTCACCATAAGGAAGTTACATACAAAATATAAACACCCTACCACTAAAGGCCTACCTTCTAGAGGCATGGTTAAAGTTTTTTACAAATTGCCCTCAGGGCAAGGTCAAGGTTCAAAATGTCTACAAGTATGGTACCGAAAGAAAGCTCTCATCATAAGGAAGAAAGCTCTCATCATAAGGAAGTTACATACCAAATATAAACACCCTACCACTAAAAGCCTACCTTCTATAGGGAAGGTTAAAGTTTTTTAAAAATTGCCCTCAGGCCAAGGTCAAGGTCAAAATGTCTACAAGTATGGTACCAGAAGAAAGCTCTCATCAAAAGGAAGTTACATACCAAATATGAACACCCTACCACTAAAAGCCTACCTTCTAGAGGCAAGGTTAAAGTTTTTCAAAAATTGCCCTCAGGGAAAGGTCAAGGTCAAAATGTCTACAAATATGATACCATTAAAAAGCTCTCATCATAAGGAAGTCACATACCAAATATGAACACCCTACCACTTAAAGCCTGCCTTCTAGAGGCATGGTTAATGTTTTTTTTTTAAATTGCCCTAGGGACAAGGTCAAGGTCAAAATGTCTACAAGTATGGTACCACAAGAAAGCTCTCTTCACAAGGAAGCCACATACTAAATATCAACATCCCAACTCTTAAGGTCTCCATTCCAAAAGCAAGGTTAAAGTTTTTGCTGCCGACACCGGGGCTATGACAATAGCTCTCCGGACATTCGTCCTGGCGAGCTAAAAATCCCATCAAAATCTGATAAATAAAATTTTTAGGTGATATGCTTATTTGCAATTTTGGCCCCTTTTGGCCCCTTATAGCTCTGAAAAGAAATAAATTATCAAAAATCTAATTTCTNAAGGTCAAGGTCAAAATGTCTACAAATATGGTACCACAAGAAAGCTCTCTTCACAAGGAAGCCACATACTAAATATCAACATCCCAACTCTTAAGGTCTCCATTCCAAAAGCAAGGTTAAAGTTTTTGCTGCCGACGCCGACACCGGGGCTATGACAATAGCTCTCCGGACATTCGTCCTGGCGAGCTAAAAATCCCATCAAAATCTGATAAATAAAATTTTTAGGTGATATGCTTATTTGCAATTTTGGCCCCTTTTGGCCCCTTATAGCTCTGAACAGAAATAAATTATCAAAAATCTAATTTCTAAGCACTATGTTAATTTTATAAGGAACCCATAGCCAAAAATTGCATCTAAATCGGACAAAAAGTAAGAAAAAAATATTTTTGAGATTTGCCCCTTCTGGGCCCATTTATCTCATGAACGGTACATCCGATGCAAATTCCGTTGACATACTCCAGATTGGAAATTTTCTCAGGAGTACACAGAAAGAAACCCCATCAAATTCTGATAAATAATAAAGATTCTACAGCCCAATACAGTCAACTCCATTTAATTGCATACCTCTTAATAGAATATTTCTCTTAATTGCATACAATTCTGCTGCACAAAACCATTTACTATATGCTTCTATATTATTCATTCCTTTTAATTGCATATTGAATAGTTAAGAAATTCCTGTTAATTGAATAGTATCATTTTCAAGTCAAAACATGTTTTGTGAAATTTAACATTAAAAGTATATATTTTTTTAGCAAATTATTCTGAAAAACTAATTAAAATGAGATATCTAATTATGAAATGTCAAATCAATTAATAATTTTGTAAAATCAGACTGTAATCTATGTGTTTGTTTAATGATTAACTCATCATTTGACACTTTTCAAGTTAATTGACATGTTTTTACAGCAAGATTGAAAACTCCTTTTAATAGAATATTCCTGTTAATTGCATATTTTTTCCTGACAAATAAGGTATGCAATTAAGAGGAATCCACTGTATATGAAAACACCCAATTTGTCCCTTTTTGGTCCCTTTTTTTGAAAACGGGAGGGGCCAGAATATCAAAAACATTTAAAAGCCTTCCTTTTGTGCCAAGGAACATTGTGCCAAAATTTTGTAAGGATTGGTCAACTGGAACTTAAGTTATTGACCAAAAACAGAAGTGTCTACAGACGACGACAATGACAACGACGACGATGACAGCACCATACCATTATACGACCTCAAAATTTTTGCGGTCGTATAAAAACAGCAATTTACCCCTATGTTCTATTTTTAGTAACAGCGGCCATGTTGTTTGGTCTATGGACATAAAAATCACAAACTTGAAAGTGCATACCCTTGTGATGATTCAGACCAACTTTGGTTAGTATTGGCCCAGTAGTTTCAGAGGAGAAGATCTTTGAATAAAAGTTAACGGACGGATGGAAGGACGGACGGACAGACGGACGCTGGACGCAGGGTGATGGCAAAAGCTCACATGGCCTTTGGCCAGGTGAGCTAAAATTTGAACAAATAACAATACAGAAAAAACATGTCTTATAATCTTATCCCAATTAAAAAATATATACATAATGTACTATTGTTCGAGGGGATCCAATTTTCATGGATTTCATGGTTAGCTAAAACCACGAAATAAAGTTCCCAACGAAATGCATTTTTCCATAGAGTTTTAATGCATATAAATCAGAAACCACGAATTTAAGTACCCATGTAATTGTGATTTTTATGAAAACCACGAAAATTGATGTCCATGAATAAAAGTACTTCACAGTATATATTATTGGAATGGCTTATGACCTTCCAAAATAAACACATGACCACTATATAACATGCTAAAATTGAATTTGGAAGCTGAAAATGATGTAAACAAATTTGACAATGAAGGTTCAGATTTCCTCACTTAGCAATGAAGACACAAGTACAACATTCTACATTAATGAAGGATTCACAGTGGGCAATAAAATGTAACAATCATGATTAATGGATTATTGAAGACCACAACATATACATCTTAATATACCAGTATATAAAATATTAAAATCAACCACTTTCGCAGAAAATATACATGAAGGACGATGACTTCAACTAAGAAGGCATTATTTACAACAGAAAATAACTTCAGCAACATACAATGTATACAATGGATCAAAAAGCTCCTAATCTTACACATAATCAGACATGAACAACAGAACATATACAGGGAAAATATATACATGTAAAAGAAATAAACAAATGAAGAGGAAACCAAATTTTTAAAACGAGCTTTTATGAGATTTTAAGTTTAAACACACAACAAAGCAAACTAGTTTCTCAAAGTTATTTCCCTTGCTGAAAAAAAAACAACAATGTAAAAATGGACAATGGGTTATTGGTATTTACTTCTTCTTTACTAAATACATACAGAAAGTAAAACAAAGAATGATCAGTTTGGAATTAAAGTTTTCATATAATGTGTTTAAATGGGGTAACATACTTGTGCCCTATCTCTTTTGATCACAGCATTTTCTATATACAATGTAAACTTGTTTGCAATCTATACCTACAATGAAAAATGTCAATATTGCTGTTGGTCTAGCCAATATTGATTTGAACATGTAGTTCCTAAGGTAATACTATCTATCCTTTTAACCACTTGAGTTAACACTTAAAATTTAGGCCTCTTCAAACCTTAAACATTTTGTCTTTAAAACTACCTTTTCTTCTCCCCTATGTCAAAGCTTCCATTTACAAGCCATCAAAAATCAGTATGGACAAAGATCATCCGGCAGATACATAAACATTGTACGTCACAATTTTAATAAACCAATCACAATAAACTGACCTGCGCAAGCATTCTGAAGGTGAATCTACATAACAACGTCAAATACGATGAACCAATCAGTAAAGAGAAATAATACGTAATGTCCCAACTGATGCACGCACACAAAAGGGGGAAATTCCAATTCAAAGTACATGTATCTATAAATAAATTAAATCAAATTTAACTATTTCGTAAGTAGCATACATTCTTGTTTCTTTGTTATGTATATATGTTAATTGATGATGGATCATTGTTTGGTCTTTATATCAATAAAATTTATTTACTTACTTACTTACGAAATCAATCATTGATCAATACTTACATATTTACTTATTAAAATGGTTTAATTTATAGGATTCTTACAATTTTTAAAATTTCAGAATAGATCTAAACAGACACAGAAAGCGTCCTTAATTCGTGTCTTCAAATGTACATGAACGCAAAATGCGAGTGATATTAACGGTATTTATATCAACATGAATTATTTTCGGTCTACAAGTTACAGGGGTGACCATTTGATTTTCAGGGCCTCCAGAGGGGCTTGGGTGATTTTGTATATAAATGATTTAATCTTGGTGCCAGTGAAAATAGATATTCTTATATCTGATTAGTTAGAAAAATATTCTGTCTCCCGTTTAAGGGTAAAGATGGGTGTGTCATTAAGCATCGTCCCTTGGTGCCATTTGTGTGTATGTACCAATACTGCTAACATATCTGCGCCTGGCACAAGGATGACCACCTTTCTTGAAGCCCTCTTTAGTAATTTTAATTTATTAATCTAGTTATAATTCAAGGCAGGCAAAGTCTGGGTGAGCCATTAAGAATTGTCCCTTGGTGCCTTTTGCAGATGAGTTACCTCTTATTGCTATCTCTCCTGCATTAGGCACAAGGATGGCAACCTAGGCTTTCACCCTACATTATGCTTACTTAATGTATATAATCGAAAATATTTTTATAATTCAATAAGGAAGACAGAAAAATATTAGACATGTTAATAATTATCATCATAATATTAATTGATGCATATTTATCAATTTGCAGAAACCTCGCCATGGTTGCACTTAAATGCACTAGTCATTATAATTTGTTGATTTATACACATAAGCGTGTATATGTTGTCATGTTAAATTGTATTCTGTTTTACTTTGCTTATATTTGTATGTGTTTTTGTATCATGCCCCTCGTGGGCCTATTTTAATGGACAATAAAACATTCTTCTTCTTCTATTAATTTTTATGAAAATAAATAATTTAATTTTAATTCGAAGAATAATTTTTTTTAATTGAAATGGAAATAAATATTTTAATGTGCATTTTATGAAAATAAATAATTTGTCCGAGATTTTCATGAAAATAAATAAATTTTCTGGGCAAAATCCCCCAAGCATCCCATTAAAATTAAAGGGTCGCCCCCTAAATTATATACCGCAACAGGGATAGAATACAATACATAGTCCCTGGTCTAGGCCGAATTCTTCTGCCTCTATGGTAAAATTATTACCTATTTATCGTTTATCTTTAATTCTATTTGGACTTTCATTTTTATTTTTAAAATTTTTTTTTCTGTTGCCCAGTCCAGGGCAACAGTAATAATTAAAAATAAAAGTCCAAATAGATAAGATGAACGATAAATAGGTAATAATTTTACCATAGAAGCAGAATTCGGCCTAGTCCTTCACGTCTTCTCAGATATATGCAAAATTTAAAAAAACGTCCTTCGCCAAATACAAATTTAACAAAATAAATTCAACCTGAAATCACACAAGAAGTTGAAAACAAAATTAGTAACCCAAAAACAAATATTATTAATATGACGTTCGGATACCCGTTTCTAAATTGCAAGTAAAGGTAACGATTTGACCATCAACTCCTCATAAGGGAGTACTGTGCTTTATTATTAAATAAATAGATTTATATATTTTCCCTGCTATCAACTACATTCGACAAACAAATTTTTATCATAATTTGTTTATTTATTTTAGACAAGGACCATTTGATTTTCAGGGGGGGGGGGGCTGGTATTTTTTTAGAAAAAAATTTTCTGGCCCTGACTTTTGCCAAAAAAAATTCTCTGGCCAGCATCTGGGTTGAAAAAAATAATCTGGCCCTGATCCTGTCCATTAGAAAAAAAAAGCCCAGCTCAACAAAATTTTCTAGCATTGTGTATATGGGAAAAAAATAATCTGACCCGCGAAGCGGGCGAAAAAAATTTCCTGGCTCTGGTGAAAATCCCAGCCCCCCACCCCCCGAAAATCAAATGGTCTGTGCCTTAGTACACGTTTCATTGTTTTCTATTTCTTAACCAGGAGGTGTGCGTGTTTGACATGATTTGATTGGATAGTGACGTCTCTGAGTAGTTATTGAAATCGTGACGTACAATGTTTGCTTGAAGTGGGAATTTCCAAGGTCATGTTTGCGCAGGCCAGTTAACACGCCCATGCATTGTCCATACTGAATTTTGACGGCTTGTACACTTTACAGTTGCATATAATTCTATACTTCTTATTTTTGAAATTGTTCCAGAGCATTGGATGCATATAACCTATCCTTAATTTGTGGTCATCAACTATTTTTTCATGGTCCCAATTTAGAACTGTAGATAGTAAATTTGACTCCAAGTCCTCATACTTTTCATACGATTACTTGACTGTAAGTCCCACTTGTATTATGTATGCATAGTTAATCTTATGAAACTATTAATATTTTCAGGCAAAGACATTGGATAACTATATTTGAAGGAACCACAATTTTTCATAAAACATGTACCTACAGTTACAGTAACAAACAAAGACTTGATCTCTCACAACAAACGAACAACAGGGGTACAATTATATACATCTGAATTAATGGACACACTATTAGTAATGGAGGTTGACAAGACGTACAAGGTATTAGTTATTGTTCCTATGTTAAAGGGTGACTAACAAGGTGTAAAACAATTATAATCTCACCTGCATCATCATCACCACCTTCAAAAATCACAGGCATGCATTTTAAGACTACTTTTCTAGAGGTATTATTAAGCATCTTGTTTGTTTTTTTTCAGAAGTAGAAAAAAGAGGTTTATCACTTTATCCAGAATTCCCTTTTACATACTGAGTATTACATAAGTTGAACTGTGAATGAAATAGAAGTTTACTAACAATAAATAATTTGAATATTTTGCTTCATGTACAAATTGATAAAAGAAATTAACATTCAATATTTCATGTAATGTTCATTTTATTGGGACAACAGTCTACAAAATTGCTGGATCTGTGGCCATATCCATTTTGACTATGTAAAACATCTTTTCATCATTTGTATCACATTCAGATCCACTTAAAGTGTTAATCAACATAGGAAAAGCCTATACCATCATTAAATTAATGCAAAAACAAGATACAGCATACAAACGATGGCAATTCTAAGAGTCAAAAATGTCTAAAATCAATCACTGAAGGATATGCCAAAAATACAAATACAAATAAATAAGACACACCTGTAAAAATGCATTACCTGCACAAGTATCCATAGCCTCAAACAACCAGCTACTACTGGTCTTCAGGCCTGGTGTTAATTCTCCCCTATCTTCTGATTTTAAGGGGTCAAACATATTCATATCCATCTCTGGCAAGGAGGTACTAAGTATAGATTCAGCATCGATAGCCTCAGAATCATCTGTATCATCATAGGAATTCAGACTGATATTATCTGGTATCTGTGGGAAGTTCCATACTCCATCCAAACTATCTTCATTTTCACTGTTACATAAAATAATAAAACAGCTAAATGTTATATCACACTAATGAGGAAATATTTAAATCTACTAAAAGTTCAGATACATATCTAGATTTGTAATAATCATATTATTTGATAAGCAGTTTAGAAATCAATTTTTAAAATTAAACCAAAGTAGACACAGAAATGTCTTGTCTGAATATAAACATGGTCTACAAAATATACATGAAGTTACTCTTCAATAACTATCTAAGAAATAAATGGATAATATTATGGTTCTGTGTATAACACTTAGCATTACACATTAGGGAAAAACATCATGGTATCAAAAGTTCAAAACCAAAAAAAAAAAAATTGAAGTCCAGCTTAAAGTCAGATGTCAGAATTACATAACCCACTAAATCAAAACTGCATCCAATCGATAAAGAGTCTAAGTGTTACAGGCATAGAATAATTGACATGAAAGTAAAATAATTTTAAGGTCATGGTTAAATGAAAGGTGTCAGACTGACATGTTCCCACCAGAATTCAACAAAAAACAAAAATTTGGAAAGGATAGACATTTTTGTAGAGGAGAAACGAAGATGAATCTAGAATAAATAACACAGTCATTGAAATCAAGATATCATGAAAGGTTTCAGATTGACATATATAAATCTACTAACTATGGTGAGTATAGCAGTTTCATACATGTTTGTTCAGAAATAAATATGAATGTAAAATATTAATAGTCAGTGAACTATGACTACAATCAGACTAACAGGTAATCACTTAAAAGTAGAAATAAACCAAAAAATGGTCAGTCTACACAATATAATTTCTTAACAGTAGACTTAAATGATAATCTATCTGGCAACTTTACAAAGTCACTTAACTATGCTTCATTGCAGGTGAAATAAAGAGTTATGCAGAGCGCAGCAAATACGACCGCAGCATGTCGACCACTGAAATTTGAACAAGTGTAATTTAAAGTGAATGTGGACACAGTAAAAAGCTTGACACAGTAATGATATGGACATAACAAAAAGCTTGATACAGTAATAGGCTGGACACAAAATAGTGAAAATAAAGCTTATGAGAATAATCCAAAGAAAAAAAAAACATAAAAAAATGCAATTCTGGCCCCTTTGACCCTTATAGCTCAGAAACCGTAGAAGCTGTGCTGAATCTGTTGACATTCTACTGAAAGCCTACAATGAGAGAAATCTAAAGAAAAAATCCTATTGAAATCTGATGAAAAAAAATTTTTTTAGGTAATCCGCATGTTTGCAATTTTGGGCCCCTCATACCATGGAAAGAAAACAAGTTATCAAAAAATGATGGTGCAGCACTATGCTAATTTTTCACAAGAAATCCATTACAAAAAACTGCATCAAAATCGGACTACAAATAAAAAAATAAAATTTTCAAAATTCGCCTCTTTTGGGCCCATTTATCTCATGAACGGTACATGCCACCTGAAATCCGATTGGAAATTTTCTGAGAAATACACTAGAAGAAACCCCATCAAAATCTGTTAAATAACAAAGATTCTACAGTCAAATATGTGAAAACACTCAATTTTACCCTTTTTAGCCCCTTTTTCTAAAATGGGTGGGGTAAGGAACATAAAGTTATAGCCCTTGCTTAAGCATGTGCCAAGAAACATTATACTAAAATTTGAAAATGATCTGTTCACTGGAACCAAAGTTATGCTGTCCAGAGACACGAAAATACCCAATTTTACCCCTTTTTGGCCCCTTTTTCTGAATCGGGTGGGACCACCATCCCAAGATTAAAACTTGGGGTAAAGATTATGCCAGAAAACCTCATATCAAAATTTGATAATGATCTGTTAACAAGAAACAAAGTTATGCTTGCCACAGACGCTGACGCCAACGACTTCGCCATACCATAATACGACCGCAAAGATATTTGCGGTCGTATAAAAACCAGATGTGTTTGTGAAACACTACATATGCAACCAACAGTCCCCTTATCTCAAAGGCAAGTTCTGATCCTTATGACCTTTACCTTTGACCTGACAATTTTTTTCATATTTCCCTTGACTAGTTTTGGATGCAGAGACAGACAGGACAGAAACAATATGCCCCCAATCCTTGATATGTGGGCATAAAAACATATGAATAATTAAATTATAAACTAATTCTATCATAAGGCTGCAGTTATAAAACAGAAAATTGGTGCTTACATGAAATTCTGTCTTTTATTGTGTTTAGAACACAAAGAAAATAATAGTAGATTTTCTTGAATGAATGAAAAATATATGGTCTTTGATTCTGAGAGAGAAGAAGTATCTATTTCTCCTCCAATATATTTTTATCAATGTCTGCAAACCTTTTATGTACAGGTTATGGTGGTTTTGAGTAATATTTCTATTGTGATGTCTAACAGCTCTTGAACCATAGCTCTATAGGTCCTTTTTATATTTTTTTATTTGTCAGACCATAGATGGTCTACAACTATCAGCACAAGGACCATAAGGGCTGTAGTTCTGCAGCTAGATGTTTTGAAAATCAGGTTTACAGAATATAGATTACATCACATGATCCCGTTCATTACTATATTTTATCCAATAAAGAAAGTTAAATTTTAAAATTTCATTTGCGAGGCTTGCAGAGCATTTTAAAATTTTTAAATTGAACTATCGAGAGCAGATATCCGGATAAAGTGGAGTAATCTTTTTCTCTAATGATAAATGATAAACACCGAGAATTGTATTCCGAATAGATTTGGCTAGAAATAACAGGGGGCTTTTATTAAACATACGTTGAATATGAAAATCTATCCAACAGGTCAGAACTGGTTTAAACTTCACAAATCATTAGAGAAAATCTGTTCTACCTGACATCTTTAAATTAAATTTTAGTAATCCTATAACTGACACGTTGATGATACAGCAGTACAATTACCCATTATCATTCTGAGCATGCTCAGTACTATTATCTGCAGTATCAGGAGGGTGTTTTACAGGCTGGATTGGTTCATTTTCTGTCTGTTTGTCTTTGTCACTATTTAAAGGTTGTATGATATCCAGTTTGGAAGGTTTTAGTATTTTCCCTGACATTCCCTCTTTGACTCTTCCTCCCTGAAAATTATAGTAAATGGAAAAAATTTAAATGAAAGGTTTTAAAAGTAAATCAGTATACAATCAATGAAGACTAGTTTAATACCACAACGTATCTATTAGACAGGCATGTGCAGCAAATCTCATCAGCAGATCTATAGGGCTAATGAATCGTGGTTTTAACGAAAAAATCAAGTCTTTGATTGTTTAATTGAACAAGGAATTTCTCCTTCATTTTATTTTGTCTTTGCTTTCTTTTGACATTTATAAGTATTAACGTTAAACGTGAGAAATACGAATTTTTCCCTGTTGCTATATATGTGTGTAAACTATTGGAGTGTTAATAAAAGATGTCAACCTCACACGCTCAACTGAGCCATAATCATAACATTCAACAAGGGCTACGCATAGCCATATATCCATGCAACTCTAGAAATTCCTAGACAGTTTACAAGGTGGACTGATGCACTGACATACAGACGGATAAACAGACCCAAGGAGGGACGGAGAGATGCATGAGACACATGGACAGACGGAGAGATGAATTGACATACACCGGACATTACCTCACGTTGCAGCAGGGATAAAAATGTTGATTTTTCTTGATACAATACAATTTATATGAGTACATATTCATGTGTCTTCATTGATGTAAACCTGGCATGCTAAATTAGGCCATAATCATCACATTTTGAAAAGGAAAGTAAATTATTCTTTAATCAGGAAAGTACATGTATCACACTTATTTATCTAATCAGAATCTTGTATATTTACAGTCATATAACATTTTTCACTGGGTGCAGTTGATTTGTGAAATGTCAACAAAGAAACTTCCATTAAATTAAGATACTTACAATACACATATATGTGATAATTCATATGGAATACAAATCTATTACTGTTGATGTTGCAAAAGTACTTTGTGTTTATTTCATTGTAAATGTAATAACATTAGTTTGATTAAGAAACTTTTAAAATATGCTTTTTCATGAATTAATAACAAGTCTATTTGTAAGTGCATTATCATATACCATATTTGATCCAATAAGTGCCCAGGGCAATTAGAAAATTCAACTAGACCAATTATACATGTCTGGACCTGCATCACCATCACTCATGTTCAACTGAGAAAGTGTTTTTTTTTTTTCCAACCTAACAGAATGTCATGTATAGGTCCTAACAGAATGTCATGTATAGGTTTAAACAAGTATCATACCTGAGTTTCAAATAAACACATACTTTGAATCTTTATAAGAAAATATGAGAAACCAATGGAAAAGTTCAAGAATAGCTGCCCATGATCAGTGCAGTCAAAACTCTGCAACCTACTAGTATCTGGACAAAAATTGAGTACCATGATGATATTATATGATAAAATAAAGTACAAGTTCCATAATAGATAAATTTGACATTTTTTAAATCAAAAGTGGCCTAAAGGGGAGGTTCACATCATCAATGTGTTCAAACAACAGTGCAAAGTTTCAGAGGTATTTCGACAGAGACGTGAATGTTTCAGATCACACAAACCAAGCACTGTAATGTTAAAATTTGATGAAAAAATTACTAAGTTCATCAATGCATAAATTCGACATTTTTTATTCAAATCTTCCCTAAAGGGGAGAGGCACATCTTCAATGTGTCTAAAACAACTGTGCAAAGTTTCAAAAGCATCAGGTATAAGGTGTCAGAGTTTGAGATTACACAAAGTCAGTACCGTAATGTTAAAATATGATGAAAAATGACCAAGTTCAACAATAGATAAATTCCACAATTTTTTCCAAATCTCACCAAAAGGGGAGGTGCACATCTTCAATGTGTCCAGAACAACTGTGCAAAGTTTCAAAAGTATCAGGTTAAAGGTGTCTGAGCTTCAGATTACACAAACTTGGTACCCCCAAAGCGTGACGGGCGGACAGACAGATGGACGGAGTCAAGTGGCTCCTAGACCTGCGGTCACCGTTGGTGATGCAGGTAAAAACGGGGACGCTTAATTGAATCGCCAAAACCTGAATTTACACATGTCTTCTACCGTCAATGTTATTAAGTTCTATAATGCATCTTCAACTTCCGGAAGTTAAAATCATGGTGAAATGAGAAAGTAATAGTAATTCAAAATTTATTGTCATCTAACACATCAAAATCACAATATTATAGCTATTTTAAGTACATTTTAAGTGCATGTACATTCAGGGATTTACCTTTAAAAATTCTTCAAAAATTTTAGAATTGTATAAATGTGAATGACTACCAATAAACACCAGTAAATCTATGGCACTTTTTCTTCTTTCTTCAATCACTGCTTCCTCAAATCTTCCTAAAATGTCCATGAAATAGTAAAATAAAAGTCAATGTACAATTTTTTAATTTTTTTTCCTTTAATAATAAAATACACTACTTCTACACCACAATTTTTTGTCTTCCATGTGCACATACCAAGTAAGTATCTTTATAAATAATTGTCTTGTTTTCTATGACATTCAAGTCATTCGAAATTTTGTGTTACCTAGTTTCGAGGAAATCAAAACTTTAAATAAGTGTGGGTTGATGTTTGTTTTAATTGACTTTTGTGTACTGTAAACCAACTTATTTTTACGACTACTTTACTTCACGTTTTGTCCGTCCCAGTCAACTTCTCGGTGACCAATTTTCGCAATTTTTTATTTCTGCTGATGTATTTGTATCAGGATTAGATATATTCGCAATGATTTATTTTTGTGATATTTTTACGATTGCGAAGATCGCAAAAATAAATCGCTCAAAATTAATTAGTTTACAGTAATTTGGGGGAGGGTTATTGGTGGTAGAAATTACTGTCTCATTAACATTTACCACACATACAATGTATCTCTTTTTATTCTTTGTACTATTTTATTTGAAATCTTAAAACTGTTAATATAATTTTTCAAGATTTCACAACCATATTCACATAAGGCCATACAAAGTTAATAAATTGGTTCTCTGGCAATTTTTCATTGAAAATGATGAGGGAAGGAGGTAATTTTTTTTATCTTTTTATAATAATTTGCCCAAAAATTGATGAGGCAGCTTTTAACATTGTAAAAAACACCAAAAATGTGAGGAGAGGCCATTTTCTATTTTTATTTTATTGAAATGGCAAAAATAGGGTCAATGAGAGGCTTTTTTCAAGCCTCAAACTAAATGAGGGAGGGTCTGAGAACCAATAAATTAATATAAATTTTTCATGACCAGAAAATGTTTCAAATAAAAATATAAAGATTTTATAGTAGAGTACATGTGAAAATTTCTGTAATTTTTTCTCACTTGTAATACTTATCATTCAAAAAGCTTAACTATAAAGGGCTGTAAAAATAACAATGTTTTCAGGATTTTATATCTAATTCATTGTTCAACAGTTATCAAAGAACACAACTGTGATCTGTTTCATTTACAAATATTTCATCAAACATATAATTTTGTGGTATATTTTCTGTTTTGGTTTGTTTGCTATGACTGATGGTTGAAAAAAATGTTCACAATTCTCAGGTTTTAGAGGCCTTGAAAAGATGACATTGAGAACAGGTACTTGTTCATTATTGACAACTGTGCTACATGTTTACTTGTACATGTATATTGTATTGACAACTGTGCTACATGTTTACTTGTACATGTATATTGTAATGAAAAATCAACTGCAGCTCCAACTTCATATTTATTAACAGGAAGATTGGTTTGCTCTTCATTGTAGTTTCACTGCAATTTAAATCTTTGACAATGATTCAAACACTTTTCTTCATTATATCATTCTTACCAAACAATTTAGGTTTAGCAAACGGTGGAAACACATCCCTTCTATGTAATGCTTTGTGTAAATTTGTTATTCCTTTATACAGCTCTTTAAAATCATTATATCTCTTCCATGTTGTGATCTACAATAAAATATGTAACAATGTGATGCTATAGATCTAATACACATAGAACTTTTATCCACAGTTGTCTGTATTTGACAGTCAATTTTTATACCCCATGATCCCCCTTCCACTTTATTATTGATAGGCTCACGAGTACGTCCTTTCATTCGTGTTTCCTTCTGTACATTACATACAAGTTTAAGTTTTAGTTACATTTATGTTTGTCAGTTATTTTTTAATGTTGGAGTTAGTTTTTACAACTGATTTTGTATTGGCCTTGAGGGGTTGAAATTGCAGTGTGAATTTGTTCTCGCATAAAAAGAGTTTTATAAATCTTTTTGAATTTTGCTTTCTATAAGATTTTTCTCTCCTTACTTGTATATATTTTAAAAGTAAAACAGATAGATTTTTGTTTCTCAGCCAGCTTGATGAATAACTTAAATCAACCAGTAAATGCAAATATTTGACGATAATTATCCACGCTATGGAAAATACTCATAATTATACTGATATTTTGCTAACCATACTTTCAGTCTTGTATACCACTAATATATGTAAAAAAATAGATAGCTTCAATTACTTCTAAGACAAATCTCATACAAATATGCTTAACTGATTTCTTTTAACAATACATATGTATATCTAGAATAAATTTCCATACCTCTGTTAAACTCTCAGGCTCCGACATTCTGAATACCTGTAAATAGACATTAATTTAAAAACTAATATAATTTTATTGTTTTCTCTTAAGAAACCTTGGTTCCGTCAATTACACATTTCTGTACTTCTCTGTAATCCTAATTGTTGCATAAACAAGAGCAATTGATTATCTATTGCCAATTTTGTAGACATCCTAACAACACAAGAGAGAGCATTTACCCATGAAAACCTTCCAGTTTATTTCCAATGGGGTCCTTCAAAACTTAGTTTTAATGTAAATTTATTTTATTTATATATTTCGAACTCAAGGTCTTTGGTCTTTAAGGTGGAGTAAATGTGTTCAAAGATACAAAAAAAGTATTGTGAAAATAGCCACATATATTATTTCAGACAATTATTTAGAAAATTTGCAGAACATTCCGTTAAAATGGCATACTTCAGGGTAAAGTAAAAATCTTATAGCCATTATTTGCAAAATGGAGAATTATGCAAGGGAGGTAATTATTGAAGTTTTCTAAAAATGGTTCACCAGAATAGTAACATATGATTGCCTTGAAAATAAGTCCAGATGAGATGGAAGATATATAGAAGTTTCCACTGTGACGTAACAGACTTGAAAAATTTACCTTGGTTGGCAAGAAATCGTAGTTGCTCATAAGGCCATTAAGGGTCATTAAATTGTCATTTTCAATTAACCAGTAAAAACTTGTTGAGATAAATTGATAATTCCTTTTGACCTCAATTATGGAATGTTTAGTCAAAATTTTCAGCTTTTTATTTGTAATGCAAATAGAATTAGTGTATTTGTAAACTATATGAATTTTTCGAAACTTTCATATTTTTGAAATGCACATTTAAAATCATTTGCAGATTTTTTCAAAAAAGTAAATAGGTAGAAAAAATATGAATATTTCAACATTTGACATGCATTTTACAGATCCAAAATCGGGCATATAATAAAAAAAGTTATCAAAGATAAAAAATTCTATTTCACTGCTATAGGAGATTCCGTGAATCCAATGAATGATGTCACAAAATCTAATTTACATATGCAAATTAGCATTTTTGGTTGGCAAAGCTGAATAATTACTGCTATATAGTATTGGGATAGAATTTGTTTATCTTTGATAACTTTTTTATTATATGCACGATTTTGGATCTTTAAAGTGCATGTTAAACATCTAGGAATTCATATTTTTTCCACCTATTTACTTTTTTGAAAAAATTGGCAAACATTTTTTCATATGCATTTCAAAAATGTGAAACTTTCGGAAATTTCATGTAGTTAGCAAATACACTACTTTTATATGTATTAAAAATTAAAAAGCTGACATTTTTTACATCCTGTAAAAATGTAAACATTCCATAATTTAGATCAAAAGGAATTATCAATTTATCTCAAATAACAAATTCTTACTAGTTAGTTGAAAATGACAATTTTATGACCCTAATCAGTGACAACGATTTCTTGCCACCAAGGTAGATTTTTCGAACCTGTGACATCACGGCAGAAACTCCTATACAGTGATAATTATTCAACTTTATTAACAACCAAAAATGCTAATTTGCATTTGTTAATTAGATTTTGTGACATCATTAAGTGGATTCGCAAAAACTCTGAAGTCAAAAATATTTCTAGGGATATTTGTCCCTGTGACTGATTTTCCAAGTAATATGTCGCTGGTACCAATTCTACCAGGACATATTTATCCCTTACAGATACATCCA
>MJUU01009935.1:8121-26743 GCA_002080025.1 Modiolus philippinarum | reverse complement strand
TCCTAGTTTTTTACATTTGTCTCTTATTAGTCTTGCATGATTTATTTCATTGTTGTACCAGTCAGGTTGTACATCTTTTTTAACTCTTTTAGTAATCATAGGTGCATGCTTGTCTAGCACATTATTAAAAATCTGATACCAAACTTTCAATGAAATATCTGGATCATTTCTAGTTCTACCAAATAAAAAACTAAAAATAGAATTAGTGTATTTGTAAACTATATGAATTTTTCGAAACTTTCATATTTTTGAAATGCACATTTAAAATCATTTGCAGATTTTTTCAAAAAAGTAAATAGGTAGAAAAAATATGAATATTTCAACATTTGACATGCATTTTACAGATCCAAAATCGGGCATATAATAAAAAAAGTTATCAAAGATAAAAAATTCTATTTCACTGCTATAGGAGATTCCATGAATCCAATGAATGATGTCACAAAATCTAATTTACATATGCAAATTAGCATTTTTGGTTGGCAAAGCTGAATAATTACCGCTATATAGTATTGGGATAGAATTTTTTTATCTTTGATAACTTTTTTATTATATGCACGATTTTAGATCTTTAAGGTGGTACGGGGGTCTAAATTTTTATCAGATAGAATGTTCTAATATTTTCATGATTTACCCTTTGTTATTAGAGCATACGAAAAATAAAATAAAAATAAGGGGTCACCGGCCATATAAGAATTAAATATGAAATGTAAAAATCTGCTTTTTTGGTTGAAATAATAGGGAAAATTAGCCAATTCTAACAAAATTTTAAATTATTTTAGTTACATCAGATAGAATTTTTCAGAATTTGGTAAATTAATAGCTAACATACTATCCCTCAATATCCATGAAAAAAAATTGGGGGTCACCGAACTTATTTTTTAATAAATCGCGAAAAACACATCTTTTCCTATTATTTCTATATAAATTATCTCCCCTTAATTGAACTGGTGTTACGTGAAAGGTTCGAAATTCCGCATGGTTACACAATAAAAATGGCAAATTTATTCAAACTTAACTATTACAAGACATTGGAAATGGTTTCGAAGACGTTCCCGTAGTGAATTCCATTTTTTTGTCACATGCGCAAGAATGATGCGCAATTTTAAACTCCCGTACTACCTTAAAGTGCATGTTAAACATCTAGAAATTCATATTTTTTCCACCTATTTACTTTTTTGAAAAAATCGGCAAACATTTTTTCATATGCATTTCAAAAATGTGAAACTTTCGGAAATTTCATGTAGTTAGCAAATACACTACTTTTATATGTATTAAAAATTAAAAAGCTGACATTTTTTACATCCTGTAAAAATGTAAACATTCCATAATTTAGATCAAAAGGAATTATCAATTTATCTCAAATAACAAATTCTTACTAGTTAGTTGAAAATGACAATTTTATGACCCTAATCAGTGACAACGATTTCTTGCCAACCAAGGTAGATTTTTCGAACCTGTGACATCACGGCAGAAACTCCTATACAGTGATAATTATTCAACTTTATTAACAACCAAAAATGCTAATTTGCATTTGTTAATTAGATTTTGTGACATCATTAAGTGGATTCGCAAAAACTCTGAAGTCAAAAATATTTCTAGGGATATTTGTCCCTGTGACTGATTTTCCAAGTAATATGTCGCTGGTGCCAATTCTACCAGGACATATTTATCCCTTACAGATACATCCAGCTTTACAAGTGACAATGGTCATGGCAGCAGTAACTATGTTTTCAAACATATTTGAAAATATGGCATATGCAGTAAATGCACTTCTTGGATTCAAAGCTTTTAAGTGACAGAAAACATAAAGTCAACAGTACAACCCTTTTCTGGTAATGCATTCAAATGATCTAAACCTGTTGAAAAGCTAAACAATATCCTATATTTGTCATACGTCTGTTAACATGGTTAAATCCAATTGACTACAAGTCTCAATGTATACTCCCTTCTCTGTGTGTTCCACTTCTTCATGGTAGTCACATTCATTTTCAACCAAATTTATAACTTTAAGGTCATCATTAGTATGTAGCTGTGTACCACGAAGATATGAGCTACCAGTATATATGGCATACAACAGGAAGATGGGTAACAGGGTAAAGAGCTTTGCTTTAATTTGAAGAGACAAGAGTTGTTTCTTAGGATTGCCCTCGCTATTCCATAAATCACATGATCTGGCTTCGGATCAGGGATCCCAAAATCAAAATCATGCAACAGGTAGAAATTGGAATAAATCTGTACCGTTTTTTATGCATTTGAGTAAATAAGTGTTTCGAGACGTACTCTGCTTATCACTTTGTATATTGTAAAACCGTTAGGATGAAGAGTTGGGTCTGTTACATTGAAATTCCATATTTTATCATGGACAGATGTTTGACGTTTCGTTCTTGATGCCATTTTCGGTTTACGTTATATGTCGTAAATAATTCTTCTTGGTCTAATTTATCTGGTTCAATGTCATTATTCAAATATTAGTTTTGTGCAAGATGTTATTACATTATTTATTTTCATTATTTTTTTCTCTATCTTTTTATTCTTGGTCAGGAATTTTTTATGATATTGTCGTAAATAGTGCCAACTGGTTTCCTTTCCTTCCAAAGTGTACCAGTAGAAATTTGTGAAATCAGAAACAAAAAAAACAGCTAAAATGGGACTACTGACCATTTTAAAGAAGATGAAACAAAAAGAAAAAGAAGTTAGATTGTTGATGTTGTATCCTCATGCTGTTCTTGTGGTTTCTGCATTTTTGAAAAAGTGACATGAGTCATGACAGGGTCTGAGCACAGGGCCTTGTTACTAATTAGAAAATTTTACTATCCATGCATATACACTGGATAGTAAAATTTTCTAATTAGTAACAAGGCCCTGTGGTCTGAGCACAGGGACTTGTTACGAAATAATAATTATAGCTCCAACCCACTAAAAAACCGTTTTTAGTGAGTTGGAGCGAATCCGGGTCCGTTTGCCCACAATCACGTTCACCCACCTACATGTTCGCCCACTTTCCCGTTCGCCCACCAAATTTATCAATATTTGTTGATGATATTTTCTATTGGAGGATCATGGCAAAAGTAGGAATCATCTTATAATTTTCATTTTCTTTTATTATTATTTCCTTTCTATGTCTAAAACTGTCATTTGCCTAATTCAATTCGATTATTGGCTTTGGTGGGCGTCCTACGTACACTATTATGGTAAGTTGCGCCCTGGTAAATATAGCTGGTGCAAACCAAACATTTTTTTACATATTTTTTAAAGGTATTTCGGGAAAAAATGGAGGTTGAAAATTACAATGTGAAAACTCAACGAGGGAACTTTAATGGACTGGGCTTATCTCGCCCTTAAAAGTTTTATTGATTTTGTAATATTTGTGCAAACCAAACAGTAATATTTCCTATAAAACATGTCCAACACAGCATTTTATGTCGTAACACTAAAGCATCAAAGAACCTAAGCTGTTAACGCAAGTTTACTGACATCTTCCAACAACTTTCCAAAAATTTACTTAGCACAAGCCAATGCTTTAAATGTTTTGATTTTAATTAATGAAAAACAAGCTTCATGTAATTGAGATTTTGTATTATAAAATGCAAAATCGGTAAAAGAAGAATAATTAGTACAGATATATATATTTTTTTAACAGATCACAAAACAAACAAATTTATTGATTGAAGTTTTAATATTATCCAATCAAGATTAATTATAAGAACAATCAAAAAATGTTTTTAACTGTAGTTTAAAAAAGCAAATTAATTAACATCTTATCATAAAACTTTCAATAATATCAAACAGACACCTGTCAATCAACACTTCAAAGACAGTAATCATTGCCAGTTAATTGTAAAATAAACATTCATAGGCAATTTATTCACATTAGTATCATAAATGCACAATTAACCTGTCATGATAATTACAAAGTAAACAAACTTGACTATTATATGGGGAGCGAACAGACCCACTTGGGGGGCGAACGGACCCTGGGCGAAAGTGTAAAGTGGGCGAACGGACCCGTTACCGGTTTGAGCTATAATTATTATTTCGTAACAAGCCCCTGTGGTCTGAGGGAGCACATGGGCTTGTTACAAAATAATAATAATAGCATAATATTGATAATAATAGCTTCAACTCATCTTTTTTGTTTTTATTAAACAACCTTCCAGATTACATGAATTCTCTTGTCAGATGTGACATCACAGTGCTGGATTGACCAATTAGATCAGTCGATTTTACAAAATATACACTTGATTAAAGTCCGAAATTTATCACCTAATATCACGAGTAAAGAAAGATTACAGTGCGCAGAGAGTGTTTCAGTTAAAAAACACTCAGGTCTGATACATTGTACATGATATATTTTACACAGTTAACACTAGCATGGGGAGTTAACACCAGCAAACTACATAGAAATATATTGGCAAGCCATAAATGAAAGTGTTAACACCAGCAATTGTTGGTGTTTTCACTCTAAATCAGACTAGGGTGTTTTGTAACTGAAACTCTGTGTGTATTGTACCTGATGTTTACTGATAACAACAAGTCAATATATTGCTTAAATATCTTTCAACTTTGATGAATCAGGTGTGCTTTTCAGTGATTTTACAGATGTGGAACAAAAATTCGGGAAAAACGAAACATTGCAAGAAATTCTACCCACAAAAAATGTTTCGTTTACATTTTTTGTATGTTTCAAGGCGGATAACGACATATTCGGTTCCTGTATCAACCTTAAAATTGTATTTCATATCTAGTGATTCCCAATATTTATCCAATTGATTTTCATATGAGTGGATACTTGGTGCATTACATATACTATCTGGCAGTTGGTTCTGTGTATTTACAATTCTTTTGGTGAAGAAATTTGATCTAATATTCTTGTTGCATCTATTAGTGACTAGTTGCTTATTATGGCCCCTTGTCCTTGTGATTATAGTGATTTCAATTATTTGTGGCAACGATTCGTCATAAATTCCTATTGTTAACTTATACGTTTCAATCATATATGACCTTCGTAATCTAGGTTACTAACTTAGCGGCCCTTCGCTGTACATTTTCAATTGCTGTTATATCTTTAATTTTTATTTTTGCACTAAATTGTATCGGCATATTCTTAGTGTGGTCATACTAATGCCTTGTACAGCAATGTAAATATTTTCTTATCAAGACTTGTACCGTAAATGTTCTTCTTATAATACCTAAGTATACTATACTATTTGCTTTATTTTTTCATTAATGTGTGCCTCAAATGAAAGTTTGCTATCTATTGTTTCTCCTATATCTTTTTCTTTCTCTACATGTTCTAGTTTGGTATTATTCAGTATATAGTCATAATTTGGTGCGTTTGCTTTCCCTACTGTTATTTAGTACCTTACATTTGGATGGAAGCGTAGTAACCACTCATTTGACCATTCCTCTTATATTTTTACATTGTTTTGAAAGATTTCCATATCTGCTGATGTTATAATCTGTCTAAATTATTTTTGTATCATCTGCAAACATATAGCAGTCTGAGTCTAGATTATCTGGGAGATCATTAATGTACATGTAAATAACAAAAAGGATTGGTCCAAGAATTCTGCCCTGTGGTATGCCACTAGTTACACATCTAAAGTTTGAGTAGCTGCCAATTTTACTCTTACTCTTTGTTTTTGGCCTGTCAAGAAGGACCTAAACCAATATTTCCAAAGACTTGTGTTTGATCATCTTACTTTTAATACTTAATTTTGATGACGTTCTGGTCATCATCTCGACACAAAAGCATAGGAGACTAAAATCCCAGCAATATAGTGGTTATTTAAGATAAAATGTCCAGATCCCTGAACTAACTGAACGAAGTGATGCTAGCCCTCTGTTTCTCTTGGATAAAAAAATCTGGATGTTTTCCTTAAGATGGGCCATCATTTTAAATTGTATTAATTGGATATTTATTGTGTCGCCTGCGTTCATGCATTTGCGAAATATAGGGATCACTATCTGTCGTCCGTCTTCATCGTCGTCTGGCATTGGCGTCACAGAAAATTGTTGTCACATTTTTCTCAGGAACTACATATCCTAGCCTTCTGCAATTTGGCAGGGAGTATCAGTATGGGGACCTATACCATGTAAGGGAGTTTTGGATCTTTGGCTTGCCCGCTTCCTGTTTGACGGAAATTAGAAATTATTTGCGTCTTGAAAATTTCTGTCACATTTTTCTCAGGAACCACCAATCCCAGCCTTTTGCAATTCAACATGGAGTATAAGTATGGGTACCTTTATATATAATTACCCTGTTATAGAGTTTGGGGTGTCTCACCTAGCCACTTCCTGTTTGACAGAACTTAGAATATTTTTTGCCGTCCGCATCAAGAAAAAAAAATCTCACATTTTTCTCAATAACCACATATCCCAGCCTTCTGGGATTTTGCATGGAATATCAGTATGGGGACCTATACTGTATAACAGAGTTTGGGATATCTCCCAGGCGTACTTCCTGTTTGACGGAACATAGGATATTTTCCGCCATTGGCACTGCAAAGAATTTCTGTCACATTTTTCTTTGGAACCACATACTGCAGCCTTCTGCAATTTGGCATGGAGTATTAGTATGGCGACTTATACTTTGTAAGACAGTTTGGGATCTCTCACATACACAATGAATATTTGACGGAACTCAGAAGAGTTTTCATGTCTTGAAAGTTTCGGTCACATTTTTCTTTGAAACCTTATATAGCAGCCTTCTGCAATTTTGCACGGAGTATCGGTATGGGACCAGTACCGTGTAAGAGAGTTTGGGACCTCTTGTATGTCCAGTTCCTGTTTGACGAAACCTAGGACATTTTTTCGTATTATGCAGGCAACACATGTCTTCCCTGGAAGACTTACTACTAAGTTAAAAGATAGAACAGTGTTTCATTCCAAAGGAAATAACAGAAATAAAACTAAAATGCAAGCGAAAGAAATCTGATGACTTGCAATTCAGTACATGAAACAGCGACATATACACAAATGTAGATCTAAGTATCTATATGTTTCTGTTGATTTTTTACCGCCCCTACCCTAGTAGCAAACACCATATAAATAAGCTGTCAGTTTCTTGCTTGCATGCAATCATAAAGATGGAAAACAGTAATTCTGCGTTATGACACTTTGATTTACATATACTATACATGTATAGGTTTACTTCATTAGCTTAAACGCGCTGTATTGGGTTGTATGATTTTAATTCCTCTGATCTGATCCAGTATTGTGATGTCATGCCATATAAGAGTGTTTATTTTGCCTGTCCTTGGAAGTTACAAATGTAAAAAATTGAAGCGCATGTCTTGTGAACTTTCTGACGTTGCTATGCAGAATACATTTCTTGGACACCATTTGCATTCGCTTTGAGTTGTAAATACGCCTTCATAAACAGATATAACAAAGAGCCAAGTCTTTAAAACATACAAATGTACCATGAGATTTTAATCATGCCAAGCCTTCACCCTTGGTGTTTTAGACTTGAGAAATCATGGACCGTTAAAAACATACTCGTCATTACACTGCATCTTACTGGAAATACATGGTTAAGATTAGTGGTTTTGGTGATGTCTGCTAAATTTAATCTGGGATTTTAGGTGCTGCTGCAGCTAACTCTGCATAAAAGTGTTCATTAGGTTTCAGATTTTATGTAATAAGTTTTGATTTTCCAATACTTACCTCAGAGAAAGAAACATTGGTGATAATTGATTGACAGCAGTGTATGTAGAACAATATGTTGACTGTACTGCCGCACGATGATTTTACAGTTAATTGGATAGATTTATTTTTAAACAATCAGTCAAATGTAAAATCTTCTCATAGCTGTGCTGCCAATCAACTATTCTTTATACACCGTCAATAAATTGACTATGTGTAAAGTGTGTTTCTTGTTCTTTCTCCACCGGCAGTGTTTTTGAATGCTGGCTTAGAATGTAAAATAATATCTCTTTGAAATGAAACTTTTGCCACTCACTTGACCATTGCAATAGAGTGAACATTTATAGATGAAATGGTCAGAGAATCCACCAGGGGTTGGTTAATGACAAAACAATAATGCAGGGAAAAAGGGTTCTGGTAGGCAACAGTTAAAACCTTAAATTATTGAGATGAAAAAAAAGTAGTAAATAGGGTTTCCTTAAACTAGATAGTCACTAGTTCAGGTAATAGATCAAGAGATTTTTACATAAAATCTAATGTACATTGCAACTGTGTAAATTGAATCTAAAGTGAAACTTAATGAGAACAATTTAAGCAGTACATATTTAGAGTTTTTACATTATTACCACCTTAACACTATACAGAGGATTAGACAATGCTGGTAAAACAACTATACTGAAGAAGTTTAATGGAGAAGATATAGACACCATTTCACCAACTCTTGGTTTTAATATCAAAACTTTGGAGCATAAAGGGTAAATAGTATTATTTCTACTTGTCTTAATTAATGTAAAGACTTTATACCATTTTATAAATCAACTGATGGTAAAAACCTGGAGTTAATATAAACACATAACAATAATAGATTTATAATTACTCATTCCTATATGTTACTGTGAATGTTAACAACTGAATGTCTATGAGCTCAATTTTAAACCTTAGTGACTCTTTTTAATTTTGCATTGGATCTATATCTCAATAATTATGCATATCACAACAAAGTATGGTAAAGCAGAATGCACTTGAAGTTTAGCCCTGTTGTTAGGTATAGTATCCTACTGTAAATAAAATACTACTTACATGTAGGTATAGTGATTTTCCATTGAAATTATAAGATGTTTACCTATTATTTTAATTTACTGAAACTTTATAGCAGTAATTCAGGTGGCAAACTACACTTGGTTTAGCAATTGTCTATATCTTTTATTCCCTGTTGTATTTGTTACCAGTTTGATAGATTAGTACAATGGCTAACAAAATTGGTATAAGTTACTGTTAAAGCACTCGTTTACATAAGAAAATTTGAAGTTATGTAGGTATTAGTTTTAAATTTATTCTATTAAAAATTCAAAGATTGAAAAAATAGCATTAAGAGAGTTCATATTATGTATTCTGTCACATCATCTACTGGGAATCATTGTTTATATTTTGCATATAAATCACATGTTGTTTTACAGATTCAAGTTGAATATATGGGATGTTGGAGGTCAGAAGTCACTTAGATCTTACTGGAGGAATTACTTTGAGAGTACAGATGGATTGATATGGGTTGTAGACAGTGCTGATAGGATGAGACTTAACGACTGTAAACAGGAACTTCAAGCTTTATTATTAGAAGAGGTACAATGTACATTCACAGTGTTACATATTATATTTTATGATATCTCTTTAATGTGTCCCTTTAACAATAAATAATATAACTAATACCATAAATAAGCAGTGGATAACTGAGATTCATTAACTAAGATCCAAGTGGTTATTGTTTTGATGAAGAGCAGTATGTAGTTACAGAAAAAATCATTTTGAGATTATATGAAGGTATATTGCTGTGGTCAAGCAAGTGGCAAAACTTTCAATTTACCGACATTAGGATTTAAACCCCCACGCTCTCAACCTTACTGACCCACCGTTGTACAAAGACAACATTGTATACAATTGTCAGGTTTTCATGTCTGATATATCTACAATGTAGACATTTGATATCGATGAATCTAACACATTGTGTAAGCTTGGGGTGTTAATCTTGACTTCATTACATTAAAAGTTTTGCCACTTCCTTGACTGCGGCAATAGCATTGTTTTGGCCATCATTGTCATTGGTGTAAAATCACTTTTACCGAAATAAGCTTCACTGACTCAGGGTTCTCCATAGGCGGTTATAGCCAGCTTCCCCGACCAGCTATATTTTAAAGCCGACCAGCTTTCAAATTTGAAAGCCGGTCGGTAAAATCGGATATTCATATGGTACCTAATGTTTGTCAGTGATTAAATAATTAGAGGTAATTTGTCAATGATAAAATAATTACAGGTAATTAACATAGTGTACATGGTGTACGATCATAGCCTCCAGGAAAAATGCCTTAATTAACCTTAAATATTTCTGGTTGTCAACAGTTTGTTTACCTATGCACGTGGTCAAATTGATATGTGACATGTGCAAACCTATTAAGTAATAGAGAACATATAATACATTTATAAGAGAGACTTTGATATTTGTATATAAATATAGCCCTAAAATTCACAAATAAAGATTGAAAACAAGCCTAGCTTGATCAAATTTTCACGTGGATCAATAACACAAATTACAATATTGAGTTATGTCCCCTTGTAATGTGATAAAAATATGCATTAAGAACCTTTTGAATGATATTTTTCAAGAAAAATTATATATAAATGCTTAAGAAATAAATAGTTTTACGCGTTTTAAGACTATATTGAATTTTACTGAAAACTCTGCAAAACGTTGCAAATTCAAAATTTTTATTATACTAATCTGACAAAAGTTAGAAATACTTATTCTTGTTCACTTCTTATAAATTTTAAAGTCGTACTGTCTGAAGGACACATTGAAAATCATATCTCAACAGCAATTTAATGTTTAATGAGCAAAATACCTTAGTTACTGTAACATTATGACTTTGACGATTCTCTCCAGTGCAGGTTAAATCAAACACATTACAAGTAACCAATAGGTTTGCTGGGGTCGTTTTACATTTACTTGATTTAAATTGCTTTTGGGTAAAATAGGGGATATAGTGTTTCTAGAGCAAACAGCAAAGGGACTAAAGAAGCTCCATTTCTTAATAAACTTGTTGTTAAATCTTAGTTTTTAAGAAGGGTTGCTATGGATATGAAAACAATGAAATTATCACTTAAAAAAATAAAACAAAAAATGGAAATCTTGATTTAAATAGTAAAAACAAGTCAGTACTTTCCACGTGTTGACTATGCCGCACTTTAACTTACACTGGAAAAGTCAGCACTGTAAAACAACCGGCTATAACTGGGCATCTATGGAGAACCCTGTGACTGGAACCAAATATTGTCATATTAGTCCTTTGGTTAACAATTTAATGAGACAGGCCCTACATCAATTCTAAATAAACTTCACTAGCTGACTTTATAGAATAATTTAGAAAATATTTTTAGTAGAGTTTATGGATAATTGAGACCATTAAGAAAATGGATAACCAGATTTACCGTAACCCTTTGTTCTTTGACATTGACAGTATAACACAGACTTCCTCATAGGGACAGATGAACCAAGTTTAACTGTTTTGTAACATATAATTTTCTCTTATTTTGTTAACTAGAAAAACCAACAAACAAACTTACAAGATGAATAATAACAATAAAAGCATTGTTCCATTGCTTGGTTCTACCATGTACTGTGAATTCATTTAATTTCGTGGGTACCAATTTTCGTGGGTAGAGAAAAAATGACGTTTCGTGGTGTACGTAAATTCGTGGATTGCCACTTGTTCCAAGAATTTTTTTTTTTACTTTAAATTTATAAAATAAAGATTATAAAATTCATGGCTTCAGTATTGATGTCAAAATACCAGAGTTTAGAACTGTACCTGTAATTAAAGTGTCACCTGTAATTAACAATTCATAGTAATTTGTAGATATTTTGTTATTAGGTAACCATCTGACATAAACGGACTCCATTAGTTATTTATAAATAGACACCTGTATTGATTGCAAAATAAACATGTCTTTTTCAGCAGAACATAATTCAAACTTTAAAAGTTTAATTAATAATATGATATAAAAACTGAATTTAGATGGTTCTTGTCCAGACTTCTTAACTGTAAATCAACACTTTAGCATAATTGAAAAACAAAACAGGAAGCCAGTTACCGCTAATTTGTTAACTGGGAAACACTTGGAAATATAGCATTTTAACTTATTTTGCTGCTAATAAAGGTTCAAGAGAATGCATATCTAGTTATTGTTGGATATATCAGATAGTTCAGGGCTCAGGTACAAGTGCAAGGTTTATGGCCCTTCATTATGTTCATTCATTTGTGTTTGAAACTTGCGCAAGAAAATCACATTTTGTTGAGTATTTGAATTCGTGGTTTGGGGACACCCACTAAACCACGAAAATTGGTACCCCACGAATAAAAATGAATTCACAGTATTTGTAGAGACTTCATCTCATGAGTATTTACTCAATATCCTTTCATTGTTTTTTACAAATAAATAGACAACTTACTTTATCTCATCTTATGAGAGCATCAACCTTAGTTGTCGTTTTGGAGATACAGTCAAACTTCGATAGCTCAAACCCCAAAGGAACCAATTAAAACAGTTCTAACTAGAGGAGTGTTCAAGTTATTGAGGTCGAACTATCTTTAAATTTCAAGGAGACAATAAAAAGTGTTCCAGATATCCAGGTTTTACGAGCGAGCCATCAAAATTGAACCGTAAGCTAAATAATTTTTCTTTTCCATTTCCAGAGGTTAGCTGGTGCTACCCTTTTAGTTTTTGCCAACAAACAAGATTTACCAGGATCTTTAACAGCTGGAAATATTAGACAGGTAGGTTTTCATGAAATGAAATGTTTACACAACCCTTAGACCATAAAAGCTTACAAACTACATTGTATGTACACAAAAACAACATTGTCAGGTTGAAAAATTGTGTTATTTGTTTATTGCCAGTTCAATTTTATTGAATTTCTGGTTTTACAGTAAGTTTTAAGTGTGAAACTAAAAAGGGGAAATGGACAAACCTAAGGTATTTTTGTTCCACTAGATACAAATTGGTGACATATTATGTGTTACTGTCCGTCTCTTTGTCTGCCATTCAATCCACCTGTTTAGTAGCTGGTCCTGGAAGGTTTCCAAACAATACCTTGTGATTGGAAATATATACTGTAAAAGAAAAGGCCCAAATTTTCGGAGTTACCTCCTTTTGCGAGGGTGAAAAAAGAACAGGACATCACCGTGGACCAGAGACACGTCTCACTTCTGTTGTCTCCAACTAAAATCCCGTAATAAGAACATCAAAGACATGGCCTAAATAGAAAAAATGTTTAACATTAGGTGTATACGCGGATATTACAAAATCAATGCCTTCAAACTTGGTATATAAATTATTGATAACAACACTCAAGACTTAGTGCAAAATTGGGTTCACATGCCAGAGTGTTTTTGGAGGTATACCCCTTGGAACTTTCAAATTTTAATGTTTCTGATCAATAATCTGAGAACAGAATTGAATATGTTTTTCAGACTTGCAAAGTTAGTTATTGACTTCAAAACCGGGATTCAATTTTGTGCTCAAAGTTAATGTTGTTATGGAGTAATTCCCCTTGAACATGTGTGTATATTACCATTATGTAATGCACCAATAGTATTTTATTTAATTGAAACTTATGAAAAAGGTGCTTTCTACAATTATTTGCAACAGCTGTATCATGTTTTTTTTTTCTAATGGCATCCTCTTAGAAAAGTTAAGTATGTTAATGTAACTCGAGTTTTCTTGAAAGGAAGATCTTATTCTTATTACCTGGGTACCTGATTTTTCTTCACAGATTCATTACACTTCACTAAATATTCCTGATTCATTTTTATACGGCCGCAAAAATTTTTGCAGTCGTATAATGGTATGGTGCTGTTGTCGTCGTCATTGTCGTCGTCATTTGTAGACACTTTTGTTTTTTGGTCAATAACTTTAGGTCCAATAAAAATGTATGTTGCGAGACAGCTTAATGTCATATAAATTGGACAAAATATAATAAGGTTTGTATAGCTGTCGTGCATGGAGAACAACAAAATTAAAATATGCATAAGACTAAAATCTAAAAAATATATATACAAGAAAGAAAAGGCCCAAATTTTCGGAGTTACCTCCTTTTGCGAGGGTGAAAAAAGAACAGGACATCACCGTGGACCAGAGACATGTCTCACTTCTGTTGTCTCCAACTAAAACCCCGTAATAAGAACATCAAAGACATGGCCTAAATAGAAAAAATGTTTAACGTTAGGTGTATACACGGATATTACAAAATCAATGGATAAATAAATAATACCAAAAAGACAAACAACAGATGATTAGCTACAATTACAAGAAATTACAAAATCAATTGATAAATAAATAAATAACAAAAAGACAAACAACGGATGATTTATACCAAAACAATATCTAATCTATGGTGTTCTGTTTTACATTCTGTTAAAAATAAACTTGACTGCCCAGTCGGCAATCATTTTTGCCTTCCTGGACACAGCCAGCATGATCTACAGGTCACTGTTCTAACTAAAGTGGAAGGAGGTCATGATCGTAGACGTATGCTTGAACAGCGAATCATCCATCGCCTTGGTACAGTGCGTCCCAGGGGAATAAATGTAAAACAGAACACCGTAGATTAGATATTGTTTTGGTATTAACTAATCATCCATTGTTTGTCTTTTTGCTATTTATTGATTTTGTAATTTCTTGTAATTGCAGCTAATCATCTGTTGTTTGTCTTTTTGGTATTATTTATTTATCCATTGATTTTGTAATTTCCGCGTATACACCTTACGTTAAACATTTTTTTTATTTAGGCCATGTCTTTGATGTTCTTATTACAGGGTTTTAGTTGGAGACAGCAGAAGTGAGACGTGTCTCTGGTCCACGGTGATGTCCTGTTCTTAGGAGTTAACACCGAAAATTTGGGCCTTTTCTTTCTTGTTTATATATTTTTTAAACTTTAGGTCCAGTTGATCAATCCTTATGAAATTTTAACACAATGTTCCTTGGCACAAAAGGAAGGCTTGGGTCAGTTTTGGTCATCATGACCCCACCCGTTTTAAAAAAAGGGGCCAAAAAGAAGTAAATTGGGTGTTTTCACATATATAGCTGTAGAGTCTTTATTATTTATTGGATTTTGATGGGGTTTCTTTCAATGTGCTCTTTAGAAAATTTCAAATCGGGGCCAAAATTGCAAACATGCAGTTACCTGAAATTTTCATTTCTCATCGGATTTCAATGGGATTTTTTTCTTTGGATTCCTCTATTTATAAGCTTTCAGTAGTATGCCAATAGATATGGTGTACCTGTTACCATTTCAAAGCTATAAGGGGTCAAAGGGGCCCAAATTGCAATTTTTAAAAAATCTTTTATTTTTTTCACTACTTTTTGTCCAGGTAATTAATGTGTCAATGTCCTTATTGTGTCCAGTAAATTACTGTGTCCACATTCATTTTAATTTACACTTGTTCAAATTTCAGTGGTCGACATGCTGCAGTGGTATCATGCTGCGCTCGGCGTAGCCCTTTATTCACATGATTCATACATTATTACTATTTTGGATTTCAATGAAATTTTATACAGATAATAGCTGTAGAATGCAGATGTGGCTTCAATTTTCAAATTGGTCACCTTTTATAATTTGCAAGTATTTAAATGAAAGACTTTTTTTCCTAATAGTCCAGCTTTTTCTTCCAATAAAAGAATAATTACTGAATCTGATGAAGTATTGAAGTATATTTTGTGACTACATAACACATTTGATGCAAATATGGGACATGTCTCATCTGTGATAAATGACACAGAGGCATTTATTACTTACTGGCCTTTTGAGGTCATTGCAGTATGAATTTGTCTACAACCTTTCGAATTTTGAAAGTGCATATATATAATGGTTTTAGTGACTTCCTGTTTTAAAATTAAAGTCTATTTCTTGTATGTGTTAGATTCTTGTATACATTCAGTTGAGACATTTCATTGTGTCTATAACATACATTTCTATCCATTGAATTTTGAAATTGGCATGTTTGAAGACTTCAACATATCAAAATCAGATATGCAATAAAAAGTTTGGGTCAATTAAGTAGAAAAAAGAAGGGAAACGGGGAATTTGTCAAAGAGACAACGACCCAAAGGGGAGTAATAACAACTCAAAGCCACCATTAGATCTTCAATGAACGGTGAGAAAATCCCACACCCAACGGCAGGTTGGAGTCGGCCCCTGAATAAAGAGTAATCAAGTTCAGCGAAATAAACATCATCCTAGTGTTTGTTTTCTCCAGAATGATGTTAAAGTTTACTCTATTAGCTATTTTTCATCAATATTTTGTTATGCACAGGAAAACGTGGAAAGGCAATCTTAAGTTCAATAGAAGTGATTATTTTATCCATTAGAATTTAAACTTTTGTAAATAGATTGGTCCTAATCTTAATTTTGAGAAACCAAACATATCAGGAGATTATTCACAAAGTTTCCTAAAGTGGGCAAGGAATTTAATTTGCAGCAAAGTAGATAAATTATTACATTTCAAACCTCTCAATAAGTTAAAGCTACAAAGTATAAGCCTTCAAATGACAGTTTGGAACCAAAAATAAAACAACTCCATGCTTCTGACTCTTCATTTATCAAATCCACATTCAAATGCTGTGAAATAATGTTTCTACCATAACTGAAGAAACATTTATAGTCTGCAAGCATTTATTATCTAAAGTTTACAGAGATAAAACTAAAACACAATGTAGATGCCATTGCATGCTGACAGATCTAGAATAGGAATTTATTTTAAATGTAAATATTGTAGTGGCAGATGATGTTTGTTCAAGATATACACTTTATTGATTATCAAATGTTTTATTTATCAGGCTTTGGAATTAGACGAGATTAAGACACATCATTGGTTGATACAGGACTGTAGTGCTGTTACAGGGGATAATTTATTGAAAGGCATTGATTGGATAATAGATGACATTGCTAGTAGGATTTTTACAATGGACTGATAATGTTATTTATAGATCTGATGTAATATTTACAAGCTTATCTGTGATAAAAAATTGGGATTACCCAGCATGGACTTTATCACTGGCACTGGAGACAGAAGTTATCCACCAGGGCCGAGACTGCCAGGAAATGGATGGGACATATATCTAAATATTGTCTCTAAAAATCTTAGTTAATAAATTCCAAAGTCTCATTACTGTTTTTCTTTAATTAAATGAAACAAAAAAAGGAAACTTGAAAAACGAATCAATATAGAGTAAATGTAATTGAAACTAAATTGCAAGCAATATGAAGAAAAAGCAAACTTATTATTTTTTTGAGAAGCAAGACATAGAAATTGGTGGCAACCACAGCAGCTGTAGTTGTGGAGTCAAAATTAGAAAAAATGGGAAATTATGGAGCTTGTTCGTTGCAAGTCCATAACATGTGCATCAGCATGTGTACAACTCAAATGCTCATCAAGTCAATGACCCAAAACTCCGTGTCCTGCACGAGTGATCATGTCCAGTCTGTTGAATGCAGTTAGTACAGCCTTTATCAGGAGTTTAGCCATTTGATATTTGTTATGCAATTGTGTCTTTTAAGAGTACATATCTTTTTTTCACACTCAGATGGAGGCCCTGATCCCTCAGTCATGCATACATGATCACATCACATTTTTCGCTAGTAGTCATTACAACCTGTAGCAATAGTCCTAGCCACTTAATATTTAACATGCAGTTGCATCTATGGGAGTACATGCTGATTCTAGATGATGACCCTTCAGTCATGTATTGTTGAAATCAAATAGCAAACACAGTTAAAGACTTAGATTTCTTGTGGCAGATTATCATATATATTCAAGCTATGCATCCAACAGCCAGGATTAAATTTTCTAAGGCCAAGTAGACCACAGCCCATAAAATTTGACCTGAGCTTCTATAATTTCATCATCTTGGTTGACAATTAATGACTGGGCTAGTATAAGTAGCTAGAGCTGCTAAAATTTGTGTGCTAGCTGGCCACCTTGCCAATATTGTGAATTTTCATCCCTGCAAACAAGTGAGACTAATAGGATCTTGCATAAGGTCAGATTAAAGATCGGGCTATCTTTCACAAGTGTAAGAAATTTCGTTTTTTCTCTAGTGGAGCGTAGCGGAACGAGAGGAAAAGACGTAGAATTTCTTACACGAGTGAAAGATATCCCGATCTTTCATTCTGACCGAATGCAAGTTCCTATTTCTTCCTTAAAACACGGATAGAAATGTCTAGAAGCTTATACCGTGTNGTTGTCGCCATTTGAGTGTTCCTAACATTATGACGTCAGGTGTTTTATGACGTTTAGTCATGGTTATGATTGTTGTATCACAAAAATCAACACGTCTGGTTGGTCATTTACCGGTGTGAGATGAGCTCGCGTGCATCGATCTCACATGGGTCATCTCCCACTGTAAACCACCATTTACGGAGGAAATATTCTGTGTCCACAGTTTATATTATTGAAGCAGTTGTATTACCTAATAATAATGTCACAACAGACCCTGGAACTGTTTTAAGTAGAATTTATGCTCAGTTTTCTGTTCAACACCAATCCATGTTTGATTTAACCTAGTATAGCACACATGTGTATAGTAAACCAGTGTAAGCTGTAGAAAGACATGATTATTTTCCTATTTAAATAAGAATTCCTATTTTTAGCTCACCTCACTAAGTGAGGGGGGCTTCTGTGATACCCCTAGCGTCCGCGTCGGCGTCCACGTCTGTAGATAGAATGGTTAAGGTCCATTCCTGCTTACTGACATGCCCCACATCAACCATATTGGTATGCCTGACGCATTTTGGGATGACCACTGGAATGCATGCTTCGGATGCTGTCTCTGACCTACATTTTACGCATGAGCGACTTGGTTAGGTAGAATGATTCAAGTCCATTCCCGCTTAATGACATGGCCCACATCAACCATACTGTTATGT
>MJUU01009934.1:2374-24360 GCA_002080025.1 Modiolus philippinarum | reverse complement strand
ACGACAACGACGACGACGACGACAGCACCATACCAATATACAACCGCAAAAATTTTTGCGGTCGTATAAAAAATGGGCAGGGGTTCCCCTTATAACATAGGTCAAACATATTTTTCAAAATTCCTCCTTTTTTTTAATCAGAAAACCAGATTTTTCATAAAAATAAGTTTCTGGTTTTATTTCCATGGCAACCAAATGCTCTTTTGTCCATTTCACCCAATTTTTGACTCTTTTCCAAAGAAAGTTTTGGCAGGGGTTCCCATTATAACCTATGCAATACATATTTCTCAAAAATCTATTTTCAATCAGAAAACCCAATTTTTCAAAAAATTTTAAACAGATTAAAAAAAGATTTTTTTTTAAATTGTTTCTGGTGTTCTTTCCATGGCAACCAATGCTCTTTTGTCCATTACACCCACTATTAGACATCTTTCCAAGGAAAATTTGGGCAGGGTTTCCCCTTATAACCTATGTAATACATCTTTCTCAAAATTCCGTTTTTTCGTCAGAAAACCCGATTTTCAAAAAAAAAAGTATCGTTTCGTTTCCATGGCAATTAAATGCTCTTTTGTTCATTAAACCCAATAGATGATTTGCAATTAATTAAGGTCCATGCAAGTTATAGTCAAATTTTGTGGTTTTTGGTCAAACCTTGAAAGGGAAATTACTCCTACACCGGACAAACAAACATTAAATATGCACACTTGTTTTAAAGTACGGTCTTCGTGCTCAGCCATCCTGGACAAAGTAATTCCCTACACAATATTTATGATATTCTGCAGTAAGTTAGCATATTTTCAAATTTTTAATACTTTCCTACTCATTGAGAAGACAGTTCAAGTTAGTACAGTTGTTTATTTTTTTTACTTGAAACAAGTAGCACTTTCATGAATGGTAAGTGCTATTGGGGATTGGGTTTTGAATTATGTTGCTGGCTAAACGTCTGCTAAAGATTAAACTATCATAACGTTTAATTAAAAATGCTTTATTTTTTGGTTGGTTATCACAAGCAGGGAACCATTCTGTCCCCTTGAGATTTTTCAAAAAGTTACCTCCCTTTTGGGTTTCCCTAAATTCATTCTGTTGATCGCAGAACTGGCAAATGGTCTATTTCAGACCTCCTTCCAAAAAAAAAAAAGAAAAAAAAATGGACAGGGATATAACATATATAATACGTATTGCTGTAATCAAAATATAATCATTAGCATAAACTACTATTTTCTTAAAATTTCCATTTTTTTGTTTCGTTTCCATGACAACCAAAGTTATTTTGAAACTTCGAATGCTGTAGAACCCTTTCTTACATTACAAACACCTTTCCTATGAAGATTCATTGTGCTAGTATTAAAAGTTTTTGAGATGGTGAAAAATATCCAAAATTTCATTTTTCCACTGGCAACCCCACCCCTTTTTGAGCCCCAAAATGTACCCTTAATGAACCCTCTTTGGAATAGTGATGTTTCTTGCACAACTAGGTACATGGCCCAACATCCTACAAAGTTTTTTAGTTCTAGGTCAAGGTGTAATGGTCTCCGAGATCTGGTTCGGACGAGAAGAAAGGAAGAAATCGGAATAATAATAAGAAACGCAACCAAAACAATAAGTCTCCCAACTTCGTTTGGGAGACTAAATTAAGAACATTTTAAAGTATTAAATCTGTTAAAACATATATTTACCACCAGCTGATTCCTATAGCCACCATGAGTGAGAACATAGTGTTGTCCATGCCTATAAAAAAGCACAACTGATTATGGTTTCCAAGATATGCATTTGTGTAAATTTGTTTTGTCAAGAAATGTATTGCAGGGATAAAGTGGGTATGTGCAATGTAACATAAAAATGATGCAAACGATAACCAAGAATCACAGAATCTGACGTTAAATCTTATATATGAATTTCCAACTTAAGATTTAATGTCAGATTCTGTGATTCTTGGTTATCGTTTGCATCATTTTTATGTTACAATGCACATACCCATATTTATTTCTTTTTCCTTATAATTATATTTTTGGAAATGATTAACTTGATCTCGTCCTGATATAGCTAAACTATCGTACAGAAAGAGACATACCAAAACAAATCACTTGAAGAGACATATACTTTAATCCTTTAGACATAAAATCACAGACATACTATCAATGTGATAGACCTAAAAAGCAATAGTGGGAGTGTTTAATTTTATTACCTTTTTTATCTGTACTTTCTTTGGGGTCGACATGCTCAATAAGATTTTTAAAAATGAAATGTCCTGTCAATACTACAGTTTTATTTTCCCAATAGAAATATTCTCAAGGTAAAAATTAATCCCCATCACTTTCATAGACATCCCAACTATCACAGTGATTAGTTATGGTGTGTCTCTTTCTGTACTGTATTGCTCACTGGACGTTATACTCTAACTAATCATCAATCAATCATAATGACTTTATATGTGTTTTTATTCTGTTTTCTCGCTTCGTCACGTCTTTGAACTTTGATTATTGGAATTAACGTTTTATTTCTCTGTCGAAGTTTTGTAGTGTCTTTATATAATGCAGTACTAAGCATAAATTCTCTTCTTAGTCATTCTCATTTCAGTCATGTATTTGTGGTTTACAAAAATTAAAGTTACAAAAATAAAAGTGCAGTGTTGGATTTTCCCCCCTTATTTCTGTAATATATAGACATTAAACGAGCCCAAACTAAGTTAAATATCATGATCCATTGGAAAGTTGCAGAGTTTTCTTTTTCTTATCATCTAATTTTCTAGTTTTCATACTAATGGTTAAGCAAAAGTAAGAATTTAAATACCAAATTAAAATAAAACAACGGCAGTAGAATACCGAAGGAAAAAGGGAAGCGAAGACTACAAAAATCGAAATCCGAAGGCATGGCAAAAACGGCAACAGAGAAAAACAAAGACAAAACAAGGACGTGAGACAGCTACAAGCACGGAAATAAAAAGACGACATTAAAAACTAAGGCACTCATAGTGTGAACTCCCATGAAAACCGGGAGTGACATCAGGTGCTCCGGAACGGTAAGCATGTCCTGCTCAACTAGCGGCATCCGTCACACTATCAGTGAGTCAATCCAGGGTTGAGTCAAAACCGGTTATGTAAAATCCGTGAAGAAGTGAAATCTAGCTGAAAATGTCCGTTTTCATTTGGGACACAGACACGTCATATCTGTCAATGATATCATGGTGACGGCCATAAAATTTCTGAAGGGATGAAAGCAACAAAGGCTGAACAAATCCCTGACTAAGCAACTTTTGGGACAGTGCTTTTGCTCTATTAAAAAAATCGCTGAATAAACTACTATTAAAAAGATAAAATTGAAATAAATTAACATGAAAAGATGAAAAAACTCACGATACTGTTACTCAGTGGTCAACTGGAAAAAATCGGTTAAACCTTCTGAAGATATGCCTTCTCATATGCCATGGACTGAAATCACTTTCCGTGCACCCCAACTCCCACTTCCCATCTAGACCATATTTTAGTCTCCCTATGTCCCCTCATTAAAAAAAAACATATGTTAACATGAACTTAACCCGCGCGCAAAGACAGAATGGGGCAATAGTAAACCATTTAAAATTCTGATATTTTCGTTTTCAATAAAGTTTCAAACTCTGAGTTCCTTAATTTTCTATAAATGGATGAAATATACAATACTTTGGTATGGAATAAGCGCTTAACTTACTATAATCTTTACAATGGATATAAGTTTGGATATTTTACACCTTTTTGTGGCCTGGAGATGCAAAAATATACCCCGCTCACTTTAAAAAAAAAGTGGTGAAGATGACGAATTTTTGGCTTTTCATTCCATATAGATAAACAGCTTTGGTAGTTTGCTGTACTTTTTGTACCTAACTTATGCACCATAAAAATCCAAAGATTTTTATTTTTCAGGTCAGGATTTAAGAAAAATGGGACTTTTTGGAATTTTCAATACATGCACATGTATTTTCAATATTTTGACTTTCCAATGTTATGATCGTAAGAATCTGAATATATATCTTTTAAATGCAAATGTAATTATAATTTATGATGTTTAAGCAATAAATTGAGTCCAAATTAGTTTGTTTCAATCATCTGTCAGGTTCGCAAATGTCGAAATAAGCCAAAAAGAAATTTAATCCGTTGCGTTGTTCGATACGAGTTTTGATTTGATCAGCTCTGTAGGGACAGAAGTTATCGAAATGGCCATATGCAAAAATTAAATCCACAGTAACTTTGGTATTTTGTTATTTATACTTATTTTTGTATAAATTTTCAAATCTGCAGAATTCAGAAGCACTTTTATAGGTATTATTTTTTCATATCATTCGCCAAATGTTTACATTGAGTATGATAATGTGACGTCATTTCCTACAGTGAATTTCACTGAGTGAATATATGAGATCTATTTAACTTGTAAAACTAGATAAATCAAACCTTTCTATATAATAATTTAATTTTTCCCTTTCTAATGAATGTACAATGATATGGTGCCAACAAACTGGCTGCAAATTTTGTAAATTGAGAATTCTGAGATACATGTAGCTTTAATTCATATAAATTTAGTAAGAATTTAAAAAACACAATATCTAACCATGTTTTTTTTCTGTTTATAATTCTCGATAGTTAAATTCGCAATTAGAAATTCTCGTTGAACTTGAACACATGAAATTTAACTATCTCGATTTCTGAAATGTACTTAATAAACGGGAGAAACAATGTAAGACACTATAGATATTACATGTGAATTTATAAAAAAATATTTTTATTATGTCAGTAAATGTAACTATACTTACGGACTTAAAATCACTTCCAAGTAGTTGTCTTGGTCGTTGAGGAAAAACACTTCTACAACTAAAACCAGTTGCCGATTAGTGCACATGTCTAGAAGTAATGTCATGCAATAAAAAGTAATATACAAAATTATTATGAAAGACAGGCTCGATACTTTCAGTTAACTGGAAATATTTTTCTAGCTTGATCTACCAGGCATTTGGGTTATATTACGTTCAGAAGTTTATTTTTTGCTACACAATCATGAGATATTTCCAACTGAGAAGGATAATGCACCCAATTGTTTAAACTGGTATAGCTTTGTCCCAAAACTGTTTTATAGGGTCTAATCTAAACGTATATTTTAGCAAAAGGTTTTCCTTTGTTTGCTATATCCGGGTATTGTGCTGATCCTTCCTTCTTCAGGTTACTCATGCACTCTTCAGTATGATCTGGTATATGTCCTAATGAATCATTATGACGTCGGATATAATTTGATGTACGGGGAAAACCTCTCACTCCTTTGTGGCAGAGGTGATATTCTCTTATGATACACGCTTATTATCTATTCCATAGTTATTTGTGATACACGAGACTTCGAAGCTGGAGTTAGATATGAATTTGTTGAATCGCTTTTACAGGAATTTCATTGGTCGAGCGCAAAGTAATAACACATCACACGTGATGTGCTATTACTTTTGCACGTTTCTATTGGACCATTGTGAAATCTCGTTGGCCGTGATTAACGTTACCTAGCAACGGTGTTGTTACAGCAGTTCGGCATTAAAATTCACTGCATTTATTTATGAAAATCATAAGAGAAATAGTTTTAGCAACTCGAAAGAATTGTATATCGCTGGATATCAACTCTTCCTATGTAATTTCAAATATAATAAACTCTCCAAAGGCTCGTTTATTATACTTTGAAATTACATAACTCTAGTTGATATCCATCGATATACAATTCTTTCTTGTTATGAAAACTATAAGTCTGCAGCTCTGCATCACTTCTATGGACATTTATATGAATGTGAGGTAGTATAAACTTTAACATTACGAGTTGTTAATCATGTGCTTGCATTCAATGAGAACAGAAATTATACAAAGGAAATAATATGACAAAAGAACTTTGTAAAATTAGTTCTAGAGACATAACGGTTTTTCAATTTATTTCTGTTAAATCAAGGGTAACCCTTATGTATGTCTTCAATTTACTGATTCAAATAAAGCTTTTTATTTTACTGTTTGAAAAATAAATTTTTTTTTGTGTTTTCTGGGGAATATGTAAAGGAGATTTGTCCCTTATGCCGGTATTTTGCAAATGTTTTACATTAAGGTAATGAGTACTTTTAAAAATGTCAGCATTTTTAAGTTTAAAGACGTTCGGCGAATCCTGAAAGAAGTTACGATATTTCTGCAAATTTTACAGATTTCATCTATACATTTAAAAACCAACCAAAATACATTCGGTGATTGAGCACGGAATTGGACTAGGTTTTATTTAGAAAAAAATTCAAGTGGTCTAATGATTCCTTTGCCAGTTTTTTGTTCTTTTTGTTGTGTTTCAAATTTGGTAAATTTTTGTCTCACAATTAAGAAAATACAAGGGAAATCTAACTTTCTTGCAAAAAAATTCAGCTTGTCGAGGGTTACATTTTCGACTGAAGTTTGAAGTGAGCCATGATCGTGAGATAAGCGATACGGACTTTTCTGAGCTACATGTTTTATGAATTGTCCAATAAAAATTACGACTTTTGAATAGTACTGCAGTGAAATACCTAGACCTAATGTTTGCACTTTTCAATTTTTCTTCTTTTATTGTGTTCTTTTTTATGTTACTTTTGTTAACTATTCACGTGTTTATTATTTATCTTATTATCTTTTTAGTATATGTAAGAACGTAACAATCCCATTCTTCGTGAATACGTTCGAGCGACAGCGAGAACTTATAACGAAGAAGGGGACTGCCGTATTCTTACAATTTTAGAATATTGTTAAGATCTTAAGAAATAATCACAATAGTCAAACATTATAGACACACAATAGATAGTCTAATTAATCAAGCCCTCCTTGACTTCACCCATGCATGCCATAATAAATAATCATTACATTTACTCTTACTGCTCATTTCAAAAGTATTTAAGTATAAATGTGTAATATTTCCATATAAGGCAAAAATTTTTATTTTGAGGAAAAAATTTTAAAACTAAAAATAACATTTCTATTTTGTCAGGTAGTTAAATTCTGTTTTCTTTATCTGAAAGAACCATTAAAATTCAACAAAACCGTGTCTCAGATTTTTTATATAAGGTCTGGTTTAAAAATTAATGAATTTTAAATTTTAACTCGAAAATATTTTGCTTTTTCAAAATTTAAAATTGATTTAATTTTTAACAAGGACTTGTATCTAAAATCTGAGACACGGTTTTGTAAAAAAAATTTACAAGTTCAAGCCCACAAAAACAGTATTGCAGCAAACAATATGTAACCATTTAATAAGATTCTTTTATGTATATCTTCCTACACAACTACATTGTTCGTTTTTTAACAACACTATTCAATTCGTGTTGCTGTGAATTGCCGTGATTTTTGATTTATGATTTTAGAATTTCTCCTTTCTTCGTTCTTGCTTCCGTATTCGTTTGCCGATGTAGTACCTTACATGTATCATGATGATAAATGTTGGTACTTGTATTTCGAAACAGTAACATCGACATCATCACTTATAACAGGATATCATCATTACATTTTTTCTCTGATAGCAAAATGTTATGCGTTGTGAGATTGGTTCCCGTGGTATATATACAAAATGATAATAAAATGATTAAAATTTAGACTGTCGTTAGGGGTAATCGAGTAACATTATCGTTAGACATACCTCATATTCCCAGATTGTTTCAAATGATTGTCCATGTGTTCCTCCAGGATAAGGTGGGTCATTATACTTACCCTCATATTCCCAGATTGCTTCAAATGGTTGTCCAGGTGTTCCTCCAGGATTAGGTGGGTCATTATACTTACCCTAATATTCCCAGATTGTTTCAAATGATTATCCAGGTGTTCTTTCAGGATAAGTTGGGTCATTATACTTACCCTAATATTCCCAGATTGTTTCAAATGCTTGTCCAGGTGTTCCTCCAGGATTAGGTGGGTCATTATACTTACCCTCATATTCCCAGATTGTTTCAAATGATTATCCAGGTGTTCTTTCAGGATTAGGTGGGTCATAATACTTACCCTCATATTCCCAGATTGTTTCAAATGGCTGTCCAGGTGTTCCTCCAGGATTAGGTGGGTCATTAAATAAAGGTCCCTCTACTTTTATAGTTAAATTCTCAGGATCCTTTTCAGCATTACCTTGTAGTTGTATAGTGAAATAGTCATGGTTTAATTGTTTATTATCCCAGGTGTACATGATGTAGGAAGTTGTCGTTACCGTTCCAATTTCCAGTGCTAAAAGAATGAAAAATATGGTAAAATTTGAAACTGAAACAGTATTTTACGTTTGACTCAAACGAATTTTAACAGTTCGCAGCAAATGTTCAGCACATATCTTCCCACTCACAACAAGTCAAACAGAAACCTCTAAACCGTACTGTTTACAAAAGATTCATGAAATGCTTGAGATGACGATGATATACGTTAATAATTTGAATGATAATTTACTACATTCAAATTTAATTTTAGGAACAAATATATAGCATTCTGAAAATCACAATCCATCAATGTTTGGGTGGAGCTGCAACACAAGAAATTGCTGAATAAAAAAAGAATCAAACCATGAATTGCACTATTATGTAAAAGTCTTTAATATCGATATGAAATAAGATACTCTAATATCTTTATCACTTACGAGCTTGGAATATCAGTATGACTTAAGGGCACGGAATAATAGTATAACTTACTAGAATGGAAAATTGAGATGACTTATAGGTTGGAATATCGGTATGAATTAGAGGGTGGAATATCGGTACAGTTCTGTCTGGAATATTGGTTATGTATCGATAGAAAAAACATCGATATAAATCAGTGTGGGGTATACTAGACTTCATTATTTTATTATCCCAGACTAATTACTTACTGGTAAATCGGTATGAATAGATGTGATTGAATTTAGAATTACGAATCTGGAAAGTAAGTTTGATTTAAAAATACTCATAAAACTGGTATATTGGAATAGTTTAGTTTTGAATACAAGCATATGAATTTTGCATATTGGTATGATTTGCAAGTCTGAAACATGTGGAATATCGTAGGGATGAATAAGTCTGGACCATTTTAAATATTAGTATGAATTACGAGTCTTGCACATGTGGAATGTCGGTATGAGTTACGAGCATTGAACATGAGAAATATCGGTCTGATTAAAAGGTTTGAAACATGTGGGAAATAGGTTTGAATATTGGTATAAAGGAGTCTGAAAATTGATAAATTTGAGTTTGCGAAATCGGCATTATTTAAGAATCAGCAATAGAAGCAAAGAATTAAATTTCCGCAAAATAATGTCCGTTGTCAAGGATTCGAGGAATCGTTCGTGGTGTAAAAACTATATGCTTCTTGAAAAACAATAACAATCAACATGATCAAGCAAAACACATGAAAACAATTGAATTCAAATAGTTATATACAAACCACAATAATAGGTACATGCAGGCCAAATGTGTTTGTTTCCATTTGATAAATAAACAACACAAAGCCACACAGATTTAAAGTTCAATATTCATAGATAATGTGTAATGGTCCGAAGGTTATTTATCAATCGCTGAATTTATTTTTAATCTCCGTCTCTGCCTATGCTTTGATTGTAGTTTTTTTTTACATAAATGTAAACAAATGAGTAAATTCTGTAACTCATAAACGATTTATAGCTGAATATGTCCTTGCTATCAGAAGTTTGTCAGACGGATTCTCTAATATGATCTATTTTTAACAATATATTAAATTTTGATCGAGAAATAACTTCTAAAATTAGATATTACACACTTTCAGAGTTGTGCAAGTCTTATATCTCCTTTAAGTACTCACCCCTTGGTGTGGAAGCAGCTCAAACCGGTAAAATCTGGTTGGAACTATATATACATATTACGCTTGATCTGCAAGTTCTGGTTTAAACCATTTTAAATATAAACATATTACTTATGATCCTAGGTCAACACCAAACCAACAAAATTGTGATTGGTTGTCATTTCGTTCTTGGTTGTGAGGTCATTATGGTGTCAATTGCGATTGGTCGACCAAATCACCAAAATTTATTTCGGGCAGATATAAATTTCAAAACATTTTAATTCAAGCCTCAATGTTCACTGTTTTATCATTATGTCTGGAAGAGGATTTGGTGGAAAAGGTCTCGGTAAAGGAGGGGCAAAACGACATAGGAAAATTTTAAGGGGAAATATTATTCCAGCCTTGACAAAACCTGAAGTTCGGCGACTTGCTCGTAGAGGAGGCGTAAAAAGAATATCGGGATTAATATATGAAGAAGCTCGAGGAGTAATAAGATTATTTGTTGAAAATGTGCTTCGTGACGCGATTGCATACACAGAACATGCGAATAGAAAAACAGTTACGGCAATGGATATTGTTTACGCATTAAAAAGACAAGGACGGTCAATTTATGGATTTGGAGGATAAACAGATAATAAATGTGTGATAGCTGTGAAAATTGGATCGGAACATATATTGTATGCACTTGAAATGAAATTCTTTAACAGAAACTCTATTTTGTTCTACTGACTTCTGAACTTGAAATTGGATAAATAACATAGATATATTTCGACTGAATTATCTTGAACTTCTCAGTTTAAACCGAAGATATTGAACAGGACAGTACTAGTGAAACAAATTTAATATTCTGACATTAACATTTCAATATAAAGTGTAGATATAGTACATGTAAGGTATGTCTGATAAAATTTACTGAAATGATTGAAGTATTCTTATGTTTTAATGCATATCCTAAGGCCTCTGAAAAACTTCTCAAAAACATAAAATAATCAGGTCACAGTAATTCGTCTTTATTTCGTTAGCTAATGGTTATACGCATGCTTACATAAACTCTTCTCACCTAACTCCAAACGCGAATAAATGAATCCGAAAATCATATTGAAGTACGCACAACCAAATTTGCCGCAGCTTAAATAGCTGAAACCTTTTTTTTAAAATAAGGCCATATGCATTATTTTCTAATTTTTTTGCCGCTTCTTTAGATATAATTACCGAAGTAATCAAAGTTCAAGTGAAAAAAAAAATCCCTAGATCTTTATGGTAATTGTGTAACAGTAAAATATGTCCGTCAGGAAAATGTGTCAAGATGGAATAAATCTCCTAGGAATATATGTCCGGACATCTATTTTACTAGGTATATTTGTCCGAGGACACATTTTCCTGGAAATATCTGTCCATCCGGACGTTAATTTCTCTAGGAATATGTGTCCATGGACTTAAGTTTCCTAGTAATATCTGTTCCCGGACATATTTACCACTTACAATTGCACTAAAATTTTGATACAAATGCTGAATCAAACCAAAAGATCCGAAAATGATACATGCAAAAATGTGGATTTTACATAGATTTAAAGGAGGTCGTAAAATATAACGACAAAAACACACAAGAGGCTCTCAAGAGCCTGTATTACTCACCTGGTCCTTGATTAATATGGACATTTCATGTTAAAGAGCCCATATACATTATATAATTAAATTTATTATATAATTAAACTATAGTTCCCAAATGCCCAATTCGATTAAGGGGAGAAGACCTCTGTTAGTGTTCCCCATTGGGTCCAATGTAAACCATGTTCCTTGCTGACAGCCATTTTGGATAAAGTGGGAACCTGAATTATTTTTTTTTCAGGGGTCCACATAAAGACTATTTTGACCAAGTTTGGTTCTATTGGCTCAGTAGTTTCAGAGGAGAAGATTTTTGAGTGTGTTTTCCCATAGGGTCCAATGTTAAAACTATGTTTCCCGCTGGCGGCCATCTTGTATATCCCGCAGACCTGAAAGACACCTTTTTTGTAAGGGACCACCAAAGAACTATTATGGCCAAGTTTAGTGCCAATTGGCTCAGTAGTTTCAGACAAGAAGATCTTTGAATGTGTTTTCCCGTTGGGTCCAATGTTAAAACTATGTTTCCTGCTGGCGGCCATCTTGGATATCGGGCGGACCTGAAAAACAGCGTTTTGTAAGGAACCACAAAAGGACTATTGTGACCAAGTTTGGTGCCAATTGGCTTAGTAGTTTCAGAGAAGAAAATCTTTGAATGTGTTTTCCCGTAGGGTCCAATGTTAAAACTATGTTTTCCGCTGGCGGACATCTTGGATATTGGGTGGACCTGAAAAACAGCTTATTTGTAAGGGACCACCCAAGGACTATTGTGACCAAGTTTAGTTTTAATTGACCCAGTAGTTTCAGAGGAGAAGATCTTTTGAATGTGTTTTCCCATAGGGTCCAATTTTAAAACTATGTTCCCTGCTGGCGGCCATCTTGGATATAGCGCGAACATGAAAACACTTTTTTTTCTAAGAGACTACCCAAGGATTTTTGTGCCAAAGTTTGGTGCCAATAAGCTCAGTAGTTTTAGGGAAGAAGATCTTTGAATGTGTCTTCCCATAAGGTCCAATGTTAAAACTATGTTTCCCGCTGGCGGCCATCTTTGATAATGCTCGGACCTGAAAAACAGCTTTTTGTAAAGAACCACCCAAGGACTATTGTGGCCAAGTTTGGTTCCAATCGGCCCAGTAGTTTAAGAGGAGAAAATCTTTGAATAAAAAGTTTACACCGGACAGACAACGGACGCTAAGTGATGGCAAAAGCTCACTCTGGCATTAGCCAGATGAGCTAAAAATTATGACAGCAGAATACCGAAGGAACAAAATATTGTTGATAACAAAAGAAAATGTCAAGAAATAAATAAAACTATAAAAAAGAAAAAAAAAACATTGACATAGAATATTTACAAAAAAGACAAAAATAAAAACACCATATAAAAAACTCAAGCACATACATAATGAATTTCAATAAAATGAAAAACAGTTATATAAGATGCTCCGGAAGAATCAGGATGTCCTGCTCCGTATTCAACACCCGTCACAATGTCAGTGAGTGAGTCAATTTCGCGTATTCAAGATCAAAAGCCGTAATGAGAAATCCGTGAAAACATGAAATATATCTAAAGATGTCCATGCACCTTTGTGATACGTTAAGTCTTTCAATGATGTCATGCTGACTGCAAAAGAAGAACATGTAACTGACTCAGCAGTATGTTAGACAGCCTTTTTAGCTCACCTGGCCTGAAAGGCCATGTGAGCTATTGCCATCACTTGGCGTCCGTCGTCGTCCGTCGTCCGTCGACGGTCGTCGTCGTCCGTCGTCGTCCATCGTCCGTCGACGGTCGTCGTCGTCCGTCGTCCGTCGTTAACTTTTTCAAAAATCTTCTCCTCTGAAACCTCTGAGCTAATTTTTACCAAACTTGGCCTGAATCATCACCAGGGTATGCAGTTTCAAAATTGTGTTCGATTAGTCCGAAGACCAAACAACATGGCCGCTGTTACTAAAAATAGAACATGGGGGTAAATTGCTGTTTTTTGCAAATAACTCGAAAACCGTTACAGATATCAAAAATCTGACTGGAGTTAAAATGATCAGCATGGCAAGATCTACCTGCCCTGCAACTTTGAAGAAAATCCGAAATTCCATGTTGGAGTTATTGCCCCTTTTCCGTAAAATTTTCAAAATTTTAATATTTTTAATTTTTCATTAGGAAAACTATAACAGATAAAAGTCAAGTTGAAATTGCAAAAATGTTCAGCATACCAAGATCTATCCCTCTGAAAATTTTGAAGCAAATCTGAATACCCATGTTGAAGTTATTGCCCTTTATTGTCAAATTTTTGCTATTTTATACATTGTTCGTCTAAAGATCAACTCCTCTGACACCGCTGGGCCAATTGCATTCAAACTTGGTCACAATAGTCCTTGGGTGGACCACATTAAAAATTGTGTCCGACATGTCCGCACCTAATCCAAGATGGCCGCCAGCGGGGACCATAGATTAACATTGGACCCTATGGGAAATACATTAAAAAATCAAGTCCTTTGAAACCGCTGGGCCAATTGCAACCAAACTTGGTCACAATAGTCCATGGATGGACCACATTAAAAATTGGTGTCCGACATGTCCGCACCTAATCCAAGATGGCCGCCAGCGAGGACCATAGATTAACATTGGACCCTATGGGAAATGCATTAAAAAATAAACTTCTCTGAAACCGCTTGGCCAATTGCAACCAAACTTGGTCACAATAGTCCTTGGGTGGACCCCATTCAAAATTGTGTCTGAGATGTCCGCACCTAATCCAAGATGGTCGCCAGCGGGGACCATAGATTAACATTAAACTCTATGGGAAATGCATTGAAAAATCAAGTCCTCTGAAACCGCTGGGCCAATTTGAACCTAACTTGGTCACAATAGTCCTTGGGTGGGCCCCATTAAAATTGTGTCCGACATGTCTGCACCTGATCCAAGATGGCCGCCAGCGGGGACTTTAGATTAACATTGTACCCTATGGGAAAAAAAATCAACTCCTCTGAAACCGCTTGCCCAATTGGAACCAAACTTGGTCAAAATAGTCCTTTGGTGGTTCCCTTTAGACATGTCCGCATCTAATCCAGATGGCAGCCAGTGGGACTATAGTTTAAATTTGGACCCTATTCAAATTCATAAAAAAAAATTCCAGTGATCTCAGTTTGGCAGTACTGTTGAAGAATATTTATAGGACTGTATAAATTTTTTTTGACAAACCAAAAGCTGGTTACAACAGAAATTTATAATTGGCCAATTAAGCCAGGGAAGAAATTGTCTGTTTTTCAATTTTGAGTAATTATCGGGATTACAGATATTATTTAGCAATTTCTTTATATTTATTACCTCCCTTTATGGTGTTCTCTTTCACTTCCTTTTTACTGATTTTTGGTGGGTAAGAATGTTGATTGTTTGTTAAAAGAAATTTTAAGATCTTCAATAAGACGAAGGAAGCAATTATATCATGTAAAACTGTTGAAATATTGACAGGCTCTGTGTGAGCAATGCCGAATTCGCACAAAGTCACATCTGACTTTTCAAATAACATCCATAATTGTGAGCCAAAATAGGTTCATAGTGATAGTGGAACAAATGCATAAAATGTCATTGACATATCTATTAGGTTTATTCTGTCTAGAACTTATTTCTCCATTTGATTATGAAATGTGTTCCTGTTGAACTTTCACTGGGGAGTCTGGTCACAGGCACTTGTTTCATGGAAAAAATATACCACCTCTCCCTCTCCTTTGCACAACACAAGGCAGCCAAGTACGGTTTCACCCTTCCCACTTCAACTTGCTCTGGACAGTTTATTTCTTACTGTGTGAGCTCCCTCTCAAGCAACGGGTACCATAAATTTGTATGCAACAAGCTCGCGGAATTTTGAGTGGCTGTTCGGTTCACAGAATTGGGCAGGTGGCTTGCAATACGAACTATACTACATATATAAGCTATACAGTTTTTTTTTCGCGACCGTATACAAACTCATTTTCCATGGAGATAGCATTTGGCAGTTTAAGGTAAGTGATTGCAAATATCTAAAACGTCTCATAATGGAGAAGAAAAACACAAAAAAGTGAATTGATATTATACTCTTACCATTGAAGGATGCCAATCTATTGTGTGTTATATATTTATGGAACAGAGACAATTTTGTGCAATGCTCAGGTCTGTCACTTTTCTACTAAGTGTTTTAGTATATGTTGATTGATTTTGGTCAAAGACAAAAGATTTCCGAGTTTGCTTTGATATTTAGGCTGAAGATTTACTATGATAAACCATGTCTTCATTTGTAGGTGTGTCACTCGCCTATAGCGGAGAAACTATTCACAGAAGTTTCGGTGAACTGCAATAGTTTTATTCGATTTGATTTTTTGTCATTTTTGTCCATTTTACATAAAATATTGCTCTGCTTTTTGGGTCTGAAGTAGTAGAAAGTGAGACATAGGCATGCAAAGTAAAAGCATAGATGCCAACCATTACAATTTTTCCGTAATTTTTACGAATTTCCGGTCATATTTACAGTGTTACGGTCGATAGTGAGAGAATTAGGGATTCCCCATTGCAACCGTTTAATTTGGGAAAACGTGGCTTTATATTGTTGCTGCTCCAAAATGATTTGTCATTTTGAAAATGTTAAATAATTTTCGGATGTCTCGGGTGTTATCATTAGGTTTTTTAAATGAAAGTAATCGAATTCGGAATCTGACAAAATTGGTAAAGGTGTAACTAACATGTCCTCCAGTCACAATCAGCTGATGGAGCAGCTTTCAGGATAAAGTATTGGGACAATGTTTTATCATCAGTATGTACATGTAATGAAATCCCCCAATCATCCATGGACTTGCTCACGATGGAAAATATTTGGTGTCTCGATTAACCATAAACTTGCTATTGTCATCGTAGCCCGTAAATGGGTGTAAATTAATAATATATGATCGAGAACAAACAAAAGAAAAAAAAACAAGGTTCACTAGCTAAATAGTGGATTCCAAGATGAATATTGAAAACTTCAGAAAACCCAAAGTTGACTCAAAGATCCTGAACAGCAAAAACGAAAATCATTCAAAGCCATGATGGTATGTTTTATGTATTTTCATAAATTGTAGGGTTTGTTTTTTAAAAGAAGTAAAAAAAATGACATCTTTTTTCATTCAATACAGATTAAAAAAAAACAACACGCGAAAATGATAGAGAAAACTTTTTATCAGATGATTTTTAAATTTTGAAATTCCTTGAAATCATTGACAGAAAATCTCTGAAAGGAAAAATGGGTGTTGTTAAAATTCCTGGAGATGAAAGTCACCAAATTTTCATGTTTCGTCTGAAACCACATAATGATGACTTTGATTTGTTGACTTTTTTTCTGTCTCTACTATTGGGTATGATTTTATCATGGTATAAATCCTCATAAATTATTTTTGTTAACTGTTCACAGACCAACCCAATTTGAAGCACCTGATCAAAATTATCTTAATATTGCCATTTTCAGAATAATTTTTGTCTTGCCTGCGACAAAAGTCATGAAGGCGAGATCGTGAAGATTTGGTTAACCCTTTCAATAACTTTCTCAAATTATGTTTGATGTTAATAATGACTTGAACATTGGTAAATCAGCTAGACAAACATACAAACATCTTTATTCCCAGGACATTAACAGATCTTGGACTTCAATATTTGATATTAAAAGATCATTTACATACAAATATAAAACATTTGAAAGAATTCAATTTCCTTTACGACTTGCTGCAGCCAAGACAATTCATAAATCCCAAGGTGATACCTTAAATCAAGCTGTAGTCAGTTTGAACTCAAAATGTAAAGGAAAAATTCCACACATACATTATGTTGCCTAAAGCCGAGTCCGTTCACTAAGTGGCCTGCAGATCCTGGATTTAAATGTAGAAAAAATAGCTGTATCTGAATGTGTGAAAGAAGAGTTAGGAAGGCTAAAATCAGAATGTGTTTTGAAGTTGTGCTTTACACCATTGTATACATTACCAATCGAGCATTTAAAACTTGTTTTTAACAATGCAAGATCTTTGCATGCACATTTTGATGATGTTAAGGTAGAACCAAACATTCTTGATGGGGATATAGTTGCGTTTTCAGAAACAAGACTTGTAGACAAAGATAAGGATGAAAACTATACTTTGCCCGGATTTCAATGTTGTATCAGGAATGATCAAAAGCAAACAAGCTTAGATACTAGACCACCTCATGGACTTGTTTTATATCTCAAAAATTACTGTGTCTGTGAATCAACTTCTGTTTTTTCAACTCCTGACTTAGAATTTATAATGGCTGATGTGGTTGTCTATGGCAAGGGACACATGCAAATAGTAGTAGTTTACAAGGCACCACGGTGTACATTCAAACACTTTCAAGAAATTATGTTGTCACAGTTGCTACCAAAGCTTGATTTGAGGTGCCCAAATGTTGCAATTTTTGGAGATTTTAATATGAACATATTATCAAAAAATGAACATTTTTTTGACATTTATGGAAAAAACTTTTGGATGTAAACAAATTGTCAGAAAAGCTACCACACAATATGACTCTCTGTTAGATTTGATATTTGTCAAAGTGTTTTCTGAAAGTGATATAGTGCAATCAGATGTAATAGAAGTGTACTGGTCTGACCACAAAGATGTTTATGCTGCTATAGATCTCTCTCATTAAGCACAACCCGCCAGAGAGTCTAATGCAAAGATATCATACTTTGAAGTGTGAAATCTTTGCATTGAGTGGTTATTGTTAAACAAGGGTTGCCACTCATATATGTATAAGTATACAACAATTTTAGTTTAAAATGAGAGAGAGGGGGTTTGGGGTAATTTCTATTTCACAAACTTTTAGACATTACATTTAGAATTATATGGGTGACTTAAACCAAAGTTACCCCTGATACAAGGTAATGGAGGGGAGGGGCTACTGACCAAAGGTTTTCGTGATATTGTGCTAAATGACTCTCTGAAAACATAGTCTTCTTAACAGTAACCTAAATTTACTTGCCTCAATTAACATTCCATTAATATTGATTTTTTTAACTTGTCTAAAAGGCCATGTGAGCTATTGCCATCACTTGGCGTCCGTCGTCGTCCGTCATTAAAGATCAACTCCTCTGACACCGCTGGGCCAATTGCACCAAACTTGGTTACAATAGTCCTTGGGTGGACCACATTAAAAATTGTGCCCGACATGTCCGCACCTAATCCAAGATGGCTGCCAGCAGGGACCATAGATTAACATTGGACCCTATGGGAAATACATTAAAAAATCAAGTTGCCATGTTTATGCCATTAATATAATACGGATATAATCAGGTGAGCTATTACAGGCTCCTGGGAGCCTCTAGTTCTCTCTTTTCAGAACTGATCGTGAACACTATTAACTATTGTAAATTAACATTAACAATGTGACCCTATTTAAAATAAAATAAATCAGAAAAGGAAAGCAGTATCACAGGGATCAATGAAAAAACAATTTTGCTCCACTGGCTCCACTCGTCACAATCGCAATAAGGGTACTTATTGCAATAGTGAAGCGAGTCGTAAGAATTTCAAAGGATGTCATTTTAAACCCCAGCCGAGGTTAAAATGCCACCTGCAGAGAAAGAGCGAGAACCACACTTTATCCATTGACGGTGCATGTAGATTGAAAACACTGCCACGAGAAGATTTAACATTTGATTGATGCATTCTTTCAGAAGGTCAGCCTTGGGCGGAAATTACTGACATCTCTTTGAAATGAAATTGTTGCCAATAGCTTTACCGTTGCAATAGAATTTGCGTTCTATTAAAAGTACCTCATTTAAAGCTAAACAAGCCCTAATCATCACAGAATACCATTCCCATCGATCATCATTAATCTTCCTTAGAACATTAAATAATCGTTTCAAAGTTGAACAAAAAAAAAAAAAAATAATACTGGATATTTCTCTTCCATGTTTGATAGGGCAAATAAAAGTTTATAGGTTGGACCATTAATAAACTCGCCATGGCTTAAATGGTGGATTTTGGAAATGAAAATTTGGTACTGCTTTGTTTACTGATTTCGCATCTGCAATGGAATTTCAAAAGATCTTATTGGTCTTTTTTCATCTTCTAAACATCTTTTGGTTTTTAGGCTTTAATAAAGTTTGATTTGATCTTGCACTGCAGACGAGACATAAGATGTCAAAATTGCCATCTGCAGTAACGTTTGCCTAAACATCTAACGTAATTGACCCATAACGCAAAAGCGTATTGGCAGGTCAAAGCAACCGCTGATATGAATGTGTAAGTTTTACTTCGTTTAAACTTTTGGGTTTTTTTTTCGTTTTTATTTGTTTTGTTTTGTTTTTGTTTTTTGTTTTTGTTTTTGTTTTTGTTTTTGTTTTTGTCGTTTTTTAATTTTTTTTTATTATACATGTTATTAGATCTTATTTCTATCACATAGACCGGCAAATCGCCTCGCTCTACTGATCTCTCCTATTTCGTTACATAAAAATATATATTTGGATCAAAGAAAGCGAGTTTAAACCCACCGCAAAGTTTTGCGCCTGTCCCAAGTCAGGAATATGTTTTTAGTTTCCTGATATTCGAGTTATTGGATGTGATTTGTTTCTATTGATTTATTCACTTTTTTTACTTTTTAGGGCCATTTAAGGCTTGCTATATGATGTGAGGTTCCTCGCTGTGTTGAAGACCGTACGATAACCCTTAGAGGCTTTGTTTTGGGTCGTTTTAACCTGGAGATGGGATGTTCTCTCCTTGACATTTACCACATTTCCTTTCTTTTTCATATTTGTGTTATTAATCGTCACAACGCAAACTTATCCTGAATATATACTTTTACTCGAGACATTGCCAATCGTTTTGGTGATTGGAGAACTGAAGGGAATCTTACTGTCATAAGTGCACGAGAATGCATAATCCAACGAAAGCCAAACTGTAAGCTGCAGTTGTTATTTGCTCATAGCATTTATTCTTATCTGAAGATTCGTAAATAAAAGGCAATTTATTAATTTATACCTCACTATTCCCGCGTGTTTTTGTTTTTTTTTTCAGCAAGATTATGTATGTTGTCAGTGGCGGATTCAGACACTCTGCTAACGGGGCGTGATTCATAATTTTTCCATAAGGGATGGGACCGGGAACCTTCGATCAAAAAAACTATAGGACGTTTAAATATTTTCCAATCTAAGATTAACCCGGGCACGCCTTTGTAACCGGAGGGCATGAATCTCCGTACAAAATTATCTCGAGGTGTCACCACCGGGGATCAAACCCGGGACCTCTAGCACTTCAGCCAGCCACCTAACCGAATGAGCTAAAGAAATATTCAATTAGCTCAGTCGATTTTTACTGGCTATATATCTACTACCTACTACAACGTAGATAGGCAGTCCTGTCACACCTTCAACAACACCTCCAACTGGAATCCGCCCATTGTTCAAGAAACTCGAGAGTTGTCTGTGTAGCGTGTGCGTTTTTGTCACAAGTACATTCACTCCATATCCTTTCATATTTTTTATATTGACTGGAAACCTACAACTTAGGATGATGCTCTTATATGTACTTAAATAACAATGATCATCAAAATACAAAAAAATACAAACATGACAAATGAGTTATATAGTATGCTTTCATTTACCTTGAATAAACAAAACAAAACAAAGTTAAAGGTCATATCATTTATAGATTACTTATTGCTAGTTTGAATATTGATTTTATAGTTGTTTACAAAATTTCCATTCTGTAAAATTTAAACACTGAATTTCTAATCCTTGGTTATTTAACACAGAACGAAAGTGTATGTTTTGCCTTTGATATTGAACTTGAAAATATTATCCATTCAATAGTAAACCAAGCCTCGGGAAACTAACATTAATTTTTTCACCAGTAGAATCAATGTATTTTGATCGACCCAGTATATAAGAAATATAGTCTGTTGGCTAATTAATACAGCGTTTTGTTTTTGACAAAAAATATTTCATACTGATAGTGAAATAACTTCTATATTTGGACTGGACACACTTATAGATTTATCTCACATGTATTAAAAACTTTACGTACTAACCCCTTGGTGTGGAAGCAGCTTGAACCGGTAAATTCTGGCTGGGACTATTTATACACTTTAGGTCTGATCTAAGCCATTTTAAATATAAACATATTACGTATGATCCTAGGTTTGGTTGTCATTTGGGTTTTGGTTGTGAGGTCATTATGGTGTCTTATGTGATTGGTCGAATGAATCTCAAAAGATTTAATTTTGACAGATAATTATTTCATTACGTTTTAATTTAAGCAATAATATTTAAGAACTATGTGTGGAAGAGGATTTGGCGGAAAAGGTCTTGGTAAAGGAGGGGCAAAACGGCACAGAACAGTTTTAAAAGGTAATATAGGTGTGAAAAGAATATCGTGTTTAATATATGAAGAAACTCGAGGAGTACTAAAAACTTTTCTTGAAAATGTGCTTCGTGACGCCATTGTATACACAGATCATGTGAATAGAAAAACAGTTACAACAATGGATATTGTTTATGCATTAAAAAGACACTGGAATAGTGTTACTCCCAATCACTGACACACAGCAAATTTTTGTCAATGAATAACTAAATACCGAAATTACTGTGAATTTAAATTCTGCATATGCGCATT
>MJUU01009933.1:60097-78125 GCA_002080025.1 Modiolus philippinarum | reverse complement strand
TAGTCAGCTTTGTGAAGAGGTTTGAAAACACAGTTGTGAGAAGGATTTGAAGGATACGCTTTAAGCTTTGTTGCGTATTGTAAACCAAGTTTAATACGTCTGTCTTCCAAGGATGGTTCATTAGCTGCAGCATACAGACTCTCCACAAGAGAAGTTCTAAACGCACCTAATGAAAGACGCAAACCTTGGTGGTGAACGGTATCTAGTAATTTAATGTATGATTTACGGGCGGAACCGTAAATAAAACATCCATAATCTAGTTTTGACCGAATCAACGATCGATATAAATTTAATAAAACAGTGCTATCCGCACCCCAGTCGGTACTCGACACAACTTTTAAAATATCTAATGCCTTAAGGCATTTGTTTTTTAACAATTTTGATATGGGGAAGAAATGAAAGTTTACTATCAAAAATTAAACCAAGGAACTCGGCCTCTTTTACTATAGTTATAGGGTTATTGTATAGTTTAAGCTCTGGGTCTGGGTGCATTTTCCGCTTACAACAGAAATGCATCCCGACTGTTTTCGAGCTTGAAAATTTAAAACCATTTTCAACTGCCCATTTTTCGATTCTGTTTAGACATAATTGCAGTTGGCGTTCTATGTTATTCATGTTTTTGCCACGTTAGCAAATCAGAAAATCATCTACATAAAGAGATCCGTCGATGTTATCTTTTAAAACCTGGGTCAAACTATTTAGTTTAATACTAAATAGTGTGACGGAGAGGATGCTTCCTTGCGGAACACCCATCTTTTGTTCAAACGAGTCAGAAAATGTAGAGTTGACTCTAAGATTGAATTCACGATCCTTGAGAAAATCTTCAATAAAATTTGGTAAACTTCCTCTCAACCCCATATCAAAAAGATCTTTTAAAATGCCATATTTCCATGTTGTATCATATGCATTTTCAATATCGAAAGAGATGGACACTGCATGTTCTTTCTTTAAAAATGCATTTCTGATAAATGTTTCGAATCGAACTAAATGGTCTATTGTTGTACGACCTTGTCGAAATCCATTTTGGATGTTCGACAGAAGATTGTTCGATTCGAGATACCATACAAGACGGTTGTTCATCATCCGTTCCATCGTCTTACAGACGCAGCTAGTTAATGCTAGTGGTCTGTAATTCGATGGCTCGGAATGGTCTTTACCCGGTTTTGGAATAGGTACTATAGTTGCTGGTTTCCAGATAGGTGGAAGTTTCCCCGTTTTCCAAATTTTATTAAAAAGAGTTGAAAGAATTTCCAGAGTTGGTAAAGGAAGATGTTTGAGGAGTTGATATTGGATATCGTCAGGGCCACATGCCGTGTCATGTGCCTTATCCAAGGATTGTTTCAGTTCGTCCATCGAAAACAATCTATTGTATTTTTCCGCCGTGCGCGGTCCCGGCTGAAGAATAGTCCCGCAGCATCCTCTGAGCTTAGAGTATGAGCCATCCTAACAGAGGACCCCGAGGGAACCCCGGGATATAGAAATAGGACCCAGTATCTCCGGCTTGCGGGGTGTGACCCCTCCTAAACGGAGGCTGACCCCGAGGGTCCCGGGATATAGAAATAGGACCCATTCCGTGGTTGTGCGGGATTAATAAATACACAACCCATCTTTCGGATGGGATGTAAACTCAGGTCCACGTGTTGGAAGAAATGCCACGCTTCCTGCACGTTAAAGAACCCTTGTAGCAAGCTCTCTTTCGGGTGGTCCGTAGGTGATCGGCTACAAGGCTAAATTCCCCGCCCTTGACGATTTCACCCTACTTTTCTAGTGGCAGTCAGAATTTCCCGTCCCATGGCCATTTCCATACCCCAAAGTGATTATTTATCAACAAACTTGTTCTCGTCTTGATATAGCTGAAATATTGCTGAGTAGACGTTAAACAATATTCAATCAATCAATCAATCCTCTGTATTTTTAGATTGAAAGTTAAGTTTGTTTCGTTCTTTTTGATCTTTAATTCTCTGGAATGTGGGTCCTAGATTTTTAGAAGAAGAATGTTTCTCAAAAATTTCTCCAATTTTATTTGCAATATCTTCTTCGTTTTTGATGTGATGGACATTAGCTTTTCTATTTTTATCCTTGATTTTCTGTACCATATTCCAAACTGTGTTCATATGGGTATGGCAATTTAATTTTGAAACAGTTACGCCATTTCAGCTTGCCCCTACATTGTTTGGTGCCATGACCAAACTTTTGGCAAGTGAAACATCTAACAGGGTTTGACAGGAATTTTTCCACCTTTATACCAAAGGGACCAATTTGAACAATTGAAAGTTAAAAGGAAAGTATTAAGTTTAACAGCGCTTCCTGATTTTTTCGAAATAAATCTTTGTACTTTTGTGACGCCTTGTGATGATAATTCGTCACAAATTTCCTCATCGCTAACTTCTGAGAGATACTGACTTCGGTCTCCCATAATACCACGACTGCTATTAAGAGTTCTGTGGGGAGATGCCGAAACTTTGAATTCTAAAATTTTAGTTATTTTTAGTAAATTTTCACTCTAAGTTTTGAAAGAAGCTTCAATTAATAAATCCACCTGATCGCATTCTGGAGACGTTTTTGACTGTTGCAGCAATGCCTTGGATGGTCTTTTGGATAGCAAATGGATTAATTTTTGATATTTGCTTATCAGATGATCCAGTCAACACAATAAATTTTGTCCACCTGTTATCTTCAACTTCTGGAATGGAATTGTCTAGTTTTCTTTTTCTATTTGGAACTGGTTGGTTTTGAGGGGTTTGTTGTGCCATGAAGAAAGAAAGGAGATTTCACCACCTTTTTCACCCACCCACCACGGAGTGCCAACAGGGGCGATACTTTGATTCTAGGGATCTCCACCAGAAAGTATCAAGTGTTCCAAAGTTGGTATACTCAAGTGGAGCGTAACCATCAGGCACTGATGGAAAGCGTACTACTTGATTGACCCATGAGCCACCGTCTTCTCCAGTATCCCTATACTGTATAAATGGTTTAAATCAAAACAAAAATGTTACACACAAGTTAACTTAAACTCAAGTTGGAAAGATTTACTGGAGGGCTTGGCGTGACCAGCCGATTGATCGGACCGTGCCAATCCGACCTCCCGTTTAGATGATATCAGAGCCAAATGAAGATATTGATCCTGTATTCTCAGCCCAACGGGTATATTATGGCCGTAGCGGGAGTCTCAACACAGGCTCGCACCTACCAGGATCTCGTCAACCATCGACACGGGTCTCGACACACGGCAAACGTGTCGCCTCTGTTAGGAAGACCCATACTCCAAGCTCAGAGGATGCTGCGGGCCTATTCATAAGCCGGTACCGCGCACGGCGGAGCTTTCTATACGACCCCATGTGATTGATTAATGTTTTACGCAAACTTCAGCTATATTGTGACGAGTACTGTTAAGTAAATTAAACAATTATAGTAAATATATAAAATATCAATGCTTTACTCAAGTAAAAACAGAAGGGTAAAATTGAGAAAATATTATAGGAGAAATGTCAATTTAAGACCCCTGGTGAATATTCTCTTAAAAAATCTAGAAATTAACTTTATAATACATTCAGCTTAGCGTTTCTCCACATAGTTTGGCTACAATAGTTCATGGTCAGGCTTTCCGTATTATGACCCGACTACCTCGTAAGGACAGGGTATTCCCCTATCCACCACACTGGGACGCGCCCGGTAGCTCTGTAGGCGAGGAAATTAAAGGGTATTCAAATAGAACTTTAATCGGTGGCTTGCGGAATACCACCCTAAACAGGACTGACACAGAGAGATCACTTAATATAGAAAAAAGATTCACTAGCCGATCAAAACTCAGGTGATGTTAGTATGGAAATTGTAATCCTTCTCAGGGTTAAAAAATGCCAATATTACTTAGGCTTTTCCATGTTAAACCTTGGAACTGTTTGAAGTTAAGAGAAGTTACACATAACATGGTTGTTACTTGGCTCCGCATACATGGGCTCCGGTCTCCAAGAAAGCTGTAGACTCGGTGATATTTTCCCATAAAAAAGCTGTTGGGGAGCAAAATCCAATAAAATCACATATGACTGGTGTGATGTATTAAAACTCACAATATGCATTGGATTTTTCATATTTTCAACATAACTTCTAGTCAGATTATTTAACTATTTTGTCCTTTATATAATGTTTTCCCTTTTAATAACAATTCTTATCCATTATAAAGTTACTTGCATTATTTATCATTGTCTACTTTTTTTTTCTTTTCCAGATGGACCAATAAAAGATTCAAATGAAGGTAAGTTTTTCACGTGAAGCACAGACAATCATTCTGAGGTCAATTCTAGAATGTAAGATTACTTACACTAAGCCGCAAAAGTAAAAAAAACTAAAACATTTCCTTTCAAATTTGGGGCTCCAATGGAAATTGTCTTTGATTGTTTTCATTTTCACTATATCGACGAAGATTTGATAAACAAATGAAGGAATATGGATAAATGTACAGGGGACAAAATCCCTATAAATACATGATATGATTAAGCAAATGGAATAACGCTTCGATTGTTGTTCTTCATCTTGAAGTCACTATGAGGCCTTCAACTAAGAGCAAACGCTCTAACCTCACAGTAAGTTCAAGACGGCCCCTAGCACTGGTTGAAGCGGAATTCACTTGCTGAATGTCGAACAATGCAACATTCATCCCTTTTATTTCATTATTTTTGATGAATGCGGGGTATATTTTATTGATCTCCATCAATAAAATACTTTTGTTTAGATTTTGTTTCAGCTTTTGAGCCCTCACAAGGAATAGAATGGAAGTAAAATAATAACTGATCAGACAGGTATTACAAAGACTATTTCACACATATTTATTTTCTTAAGGTTTATCAGTAGTCTTCCGCAATTTTGAATTTGTTAGCGATTTATGTAGATTGATTGATTGAATATTGTTTAACGTCTACTCAGCAATATTTCAGCTATATCAAGACGAGAACAAGTTTGTTGATAATTAATCACTTTGGGGTATGGAAATGGCCATGGGACGGGAAATTCTGACTGCCACTGGAAAAGTAGGGTGAAATCGTCAAGGGCGGGGAATTTAGCCTTGTAGCCGATCACCTACGGACCACCCCAAAAGGAGCTTGCTACAAGGGTTCTTTAACGTGCAGGAAGCGTGGCATTTCTTCCAACACGTGGACCTGAGTTTACATCCCATCCGAAAGATGGGTGTGTATTTATTAATCCCGCACAACCACGGAATGGGTCCTATTTCTGTATCCCGGGACCCTCGGAGTCAGCCCCCGTTTAGGAGGGGTCACTCCCCGCAAGCCGGAGATACTAGGTCCTATTTCTTTATCCCGGGGTTCCCTCGGGGTCCTCTGTTAGGAAGACTCATACTCCAAGTCAGAGGATGCTGCGGGCCTATTCATAAGCCGGGACCGCGCACGGTGGATTACAGGTGGAAAGGAAACTCCGGAGTAACGAGTTTCCATTGCAACTTGAAAAGGGAGTAATGGGTTGATTGATTGATGTTTTACGCCAACTTCAGCAATATTTCAGCTATATTGTGGCGAGAACTGTCAAGTAAATTGATCAATTATAATAAATATATAAAATATCAATATAAAACCATTTTAGCTTTATACAAGTAAAATAAGAGTATAAAATATAATAAATACAAAAAACATTATAGGAGAAATGACAGTTTAACTGTAACAATATTGCAACTATAAATTAAATCCATTTAAATCTTACTAAATAAATTGTTCGCTTTAAAAAATTGAACGATTTTGTCGCCAGCGACATTTGTAAATATGTCTTTAAGACAATCAGCTGAATAAAAATCACCCCTGATATCGGCAACATCTACACATTCAATTAAAACATGTTGAATTGTATAAGGACAATTGCATGGAATACATTCAGGTCGATCATCACTGTTGAGGATAAAACTATGTATTGTTCTAGTATGTCCAATACGACATCGGGTCAACACTACCTGTTCCCTACGGTTTTACCGCAGGAACCGACTTGATTACCGACGTCTGACTGTATTCCATGCAGTTTATTATTTATTTACAGATCCGATTTGGCCTGCCATAACTTTAAAATGTATTTAACGATTAAAGGCTTCATGTCAGTGTACGGTACTGGACAATCCGCCATCTCGTCATCTAGTGCATCCTTGGCTTCCTGGTCAGCAACTGTGCTTCCATAGATCCCCACATGACTAGGGATCCAAACATAAATGACTTCTTTTCCTAATGCTACAAGTGATTTGTAGAATTCGGCTATTTTCAAAATAATTGGCGTTTTGTTTTTCAACTTTCAATTGCCAATATGCAAGAAAGTGAATCGGAACAGATCATGAATTTATTTGATTGCGATAAAGCTACAAATTTAAGTGCTGAGTAAACAGCGTTAGCTTCAGCAGTAAATATGGAACTAGAGGATGGTAATCGAAGTGTTGCTGCAAGATCCCCAAACACGGCTGCAGAAGCCACTCTATCTCCATCCTTAGAGTCATCTGTGTAAATTTGCAAGTATTCAGGATGTTCAGATTTAATTCTTGCAAAGTCCTGCTGGATAACCAGAGGATTGGTATCAACCTTTTTGTGTTTGCGTAGTTCAAAATTAAATGTTGGTTTTGGGTTCAGCCATGGAGGTTTTTTGGGAGTTTCTATAGGAGCTATTTCATCTAAATTTATATTTGCAGATTCAAGGTGTGGTTTGATACGAAGACCAAAAGGTTGTATAACGTTTGGGCGTTTTTCATAGTCAGCTTTGTGAAGAGGTTTGAAAACACAGTTGTGAGAAGGATTAGAAGGATACGCTTTAAGCTTTGTTGCATATTGTAAAACCAAGTTTAATACGACTTTCTTTTAAGGATGGTTGATTAGCTGCAACATAGAGACTCTCCACCGGAGATGTTCTGTACGCACCTAATGAAAGACGCAAACCTTGGTGGTGAACGGTATCTAGTAATTTAATGTATGATTTACGGGTGGAACCGTAAATAAAACATCCATAATCTAGTTTTGACCGAATCAACGATCGATATAAATTTAATAAAACAGTGCTATCCGCACCCCAGTCGGTACTCGACACAACTTTTAAAATATCTAATTATTTGTAGACGGTGAAGATTGGGTTGACTGTGTAGATGTTGTTTGTTTCCTAGTTGTTTGTTTATATTTTGTTGCAGTAAGTATTTGATCTTTAGAAACTGTTTTGGCAGGCAATGTTGTAGGGGTTTGGCTATCAAATGGTCAGGTTAAAATTGTCTGGGTCTCCACATGCGAAACAGAAGGCTGTTGTCTGACTTTATCTGCATATGAAGACGTTGCAGTCATTACAGTGTTAGATGTAGAACTTTGTCCACGAGCGTCACTGTAAGAGATGTTTTGTTCTGTTTTTATTTTAAAAATTTCCTTTTCTTTGTTATATAAAGGACAGTTTCTGGAGGAGGACATATGGTCACCGCTGCAGTTTGCACATTTCAGAGCATTTGTGCAGTCAGAGCCCTAGTGTCCTTCTTCCGCACACCCGAAACACTTCAACTTGCCCCTACATTGTTTGGTACCATGACCAAACTTTTGGCAAGTGAAGCATCTCACTGGGTTTGGAAGGAACTTGTCCACCTTTATCCCAAAGGGTCCTATTTTCAAAGATGTTGGGGGTGATAGACGAATTAAATGTTTTCAAAAATGTGTTGAGTTTTACTGGTGTTCCTGTTTTTTTCGAAATGAATTTTTGAACTTTTGTGACTCCTTGTGATTATAACCAGTCACAAATTTCCTCATCATTGAGCTCGGAAAGATATTGACTTCTATCGCGCAAGATACCTTTACTACTATTTAATGATTTGTGCGGGGAAGCGGAAACTTTAAAGTCTTGAATTTTTGAAATTTTTAATAAGTTTTCACTTTGATGTTTATTAACAGTTTCAATCAGCAAGTCACCTGAACGCATTCTGGAGACATTTTTAACTGTTCCAGCAATGCTTTGTAATGTCTTTTCTATTAAAAAGGGATTTATTTTAGAAATCGGCTTTTCAGGTGACCCAGTCAACACTACAAATTTATTCCAATTGCCGTTTTCCTCTTCGGGAACGGAATCATCAGATTTTTTTTTAATTTGGAGCTGGTTGATTTGAAGTTTGTTGTGCCATGTGTGAAGGTAATATGTTTCACCATCCTTCTCACCCACCCACCGCGGAGTGCCAACAGGGGCGATGCTTTTATTCCAGGGCTCTCCACCGGAAAGCACCAAGTGATCCAAGTATGGTATACTCAAGCAGAGCGTAACCGTCAGGCACTGAAGGAAAGCGTACCACTTGATTGACCCATAAGCCACTGCCTTCTCAAAGATAACCTCCATTGATTAAATAGGTAACAAACAACGGCAGTAGAATACCGAAGGAACAAGGGAAGCGATGACTACAAAACTCGAAGTCCAAAGACATGGCAGAAACGGTAACAGATAAAAACAAAGACAAAACAAGGACGTGAGACAGCTACAATGCACGGAAATAAAAAGATAACATTAAGAACTAAGGCACTCATAGTGTGAACTCCCATGAAAACCGGGAGTGACATCAGGTGCTCCGGAAGGGTAAGCATGTCCTGCTCCGCTAGCGGCACCCGCCACACTATCAGTGAGTCAATCCGGGGTCGAGTCAAATCCGGTTATGTCAAATCCGTGAAGACGTGAATGAGAATAAGACATTCAAAAGACACTAGTTTGGAAATCTCATTTTGGGGTTATCTTCAAGGGCTTGGCATGACAAGCCGATTGATCGGACCGGGACCATCCGACCTCCCGTTTAGATGATATCGGAGCCAAAGCAGGGTATAGAACCTGTATTCTCAGCCCAACGGAAATTAATGGCCGCAGCGGGAGTCTGAATACAGGTTCGCACCCACCAGGACCACGTCAACCATCGACACGGGTCTCGACACACGGCAAACGTGTCGCCTCTGTTAGGAAGACTCATACTCCAAGCTCAGAGGATGCTGCGGGCCTATTCATAAGCCGGGACCGCGCACGGCGGGGGAGTAATGGGTTGGGGCAGGTTATGTAGCTTTCTATACGACCCCATGTGATTGATTGATTGATTGAATATTGTTTAACGTCTACTCAGCAATATTTCAGCTATATCAAGACGAGAACAAGTTTGTTCATAAATAATCACTTTGGGCTATGGAAATGGCCATGGGACGGGAAATTCTGACTGCCACTGGAAAAGTAAGGTGAAATCGTCAAGGGTGGGGAATTTAGCCTTGTAGCCGATCACCTACGGACCACCCCAAAAAGAGCTTGCTACAAGGGTTCTTTAACGTGCAGGAAGTGTGACATTTCTTCCAACCCGTGGACCTGAGTTTACATCCCATCCGAAAGATGGGTTGTGTATTTATTAATCCCGCTCAACCACGGAATGGGTCCTATTTCTATATCCCGGGACCCTCGGGGTCAGCCTCCGTTTAGGAGGGGTCACACCCCGCAAGCCGGAGATACTGGGTCCTATTTCTATATCCCGGGGTTCCCTCGGGGTCCTCTGTTAGGATGGCTCATACTCCAAGCTCAGAGGAAGCTGCGGGCCTATTCTTCAGCCGGGACCGCGCACGGCGGAAAAAAATATAGAAATGAACTTTATAATACATGGAGCTTAGCTTTTCTCCACACAGTTTGGCTACAATAGTTCGTGGTCAGGCTTTCAGTATTATGACCCGACTACCTCGCAAGGACAGTTATTTATTCCCCTATCTACCAAACTGGGACGCACCCGGTAGCTCTGTAGCCGAGGAAATTAAAGAGTATTCGAATAGAACTGGCTTGCGGAATACCACCTTATACAGGACTGACAAAGAGGGATCACTTAATAAAGAAAAAAAGATTCCCTAACCGACCAAAACTCAGTTGATGTTAGCATGGAAATTTTAATCCTTCTCCGGGTTAGAAAATGACATTATAACAATATTAAACCTTGGTACTGTTTGAAGGTAAGAGAAGTTACACATAACATGGTTGTTACTTGGCTCCGCATACATGGGCTCCGGTCTCCAAGAAAGCTGTAGACTCCGTGATATTTTCCCATAAAAAAAAGCTGTTGGGGAGCAAAGCCCAATAAAATCATATATGACTGGTGTGATGTATTAAACTCACAATATGCATTGGATTTTTCATATTTTCAACATAACTTCTAGTCATATTATTTAACAGTTTTGTCCTTTATATAATGTTTTCCCTTTTAATAACAATTCTGATCCATTATAAAGTTCTTTGCATTATTTTTCATTGTCTACTTTTTTTCTTTTCCAGATGGACCAATAAAAGATTCAGATGAAGGGAAGTTTTTCACGTGAAGTACAGACAATCATTCTGAGGTCAATTCTAGAATGTAAGATTACTTACACTAAGCCGCAAAAGTAAAAAAAAATACTAAAACATTTCTTTTCCATATATTTTGGTTTCGATGGAAATTGTCTTCGATCATTTTCATTTTCATTTTATTGACGAAAATTTGATCTCCATACAATAACATGCTTTTGTTTAGATTTTGATTCAGCTGTTGAGCCCTCCCAATGAATAGAATGGAAGTAAAATAAATGATTAAATGGGTATTACAAAGACTATTTCACAGCTTTATTTTTTCTTAAGGTAGATCAGTAGTCTTCCGCCATTTTGATTGATTGATTGAATATTGTTTAACGTCTAATCAGCAATATTTCAGCTATATCAAGACGATTGATTGATTGAATATTGTTTAACGTCTACTCAGCAATATTTCAGCTATATCAAGACGAGAACAAGTTTGTTGATAAATAATCACTTTGGGGTATGGAAATGGCCATGGGACGGGAAATTCTGACTGCCACTGGAAAAGTAGGGTGAAATCGTCAAGGGCGGGGAATTTAGCCTTGTAGCCGATCACCTACGGACCATCCCAAAAAGAGCTTGCTACAAGGGTTCTTTAACGTGCAGGAAGCGTGGCATTTCTTCCAACACGTGGACCTGAGTTTACATCCCATCCGAAAGATGGGTTGTGTATTTATTAATCCGCACAACCACGGAATGGGTCCTATTTCTATATCCCGGGACCCTCGGGGTCAGCCTTCGTTTAGGAGGGGTCACACCCCGCAAGCCGGAGATACTGGGTCCTATTTCTATATCCCGGGGCTCCCTCGGGGTCCTCTGTTAGGATGGCTCATACTCCAAGCTCAGAGGATGCTGCGGGCCTATTCTTCAGCCGGGACCGCGCACGGCGGCCGCCATTTTGAATGTTATTTGTGCTGTTCTGGTATTATCTGCTTTTTAAATATGGAAATATTTTTTCTGTAATAAATTAATCAATATTATATCCATAATACAAAATGCAAAGGACCTACATGGACTAAATTTCACATTTCTTTACCGTATAAGCGGAGGTAAAGTTTCTTAATAATAAAAAAAAGAAAGAGTTATTTGAAACAAGAGGCTCTCAACAGCCTGTATCGCTCACATGGGTCCTGCAGCACTATAATTCCCAATTGAAGGTCCATCTTTGGTGGTGTATGTGCATAAAAATCAGAATTTTTTTTATAAAATTTAATTAAAATTGTTCAGGCAGTTTCAGAGAAGATTTTTGAATGCAGTTTCCAAACTTAAGGGTCCAATGTTAATCTACGTTCCCTGCTGGCAGCTATTAAACATAAAACTTTGAAGAGGGTCACATAAGGACTATCATAGCACCTGACAGGCATCATTCAAGTCATGTTTGATTTAAATCCATTCAGCAGTTCTCTAGAAGATCTTTGTGTGCATTTTCCATAGGGTCCAATGCTGTCGGTCAAGTAAGATGACAGATTTGCACTAAACTTGGTCAGCACCTCATAAAAATCATTCATGCCAAGTTTGGTTCAAATCCATTCAGTGGTTCTAAAGTAGAAGTTCTTTGTATGCATTTTCCCTTAGAGTCCAATGATAAAATTAAGATCATTGCTGGCGGTATGTCGGATGACACATCAGCAAAATGTTAGTTGTCTGACAACCTCGTTTAATTTCAAAGAAACTATTTTTTATATTCATTAATTACATATGTATTATTTTCTAATTTTTGAAATAAATGTATATACAGGTTTACACATGTATTTTGTAAACATTTATTATTATTTATATAGTGCTTTTCTTTTACGGGTGGGGGCTAAAACAATACGGATCATCTTTTTTGTTAAATTACTGTATTAGAATATGGGTCGGAAGACCATGGAGAACTGGGTTTATAATGAAATATTTTCTTTGTGTCATTTTCAACTTTGTCTACTTGTCTGTTTGTACATATATATCATTAACATTTCAGCTTCCTATTCTATTTATATATATTCTGTAGCTTCATTTTTACATGTTATAGATTATGGGTAGTATTAAAATAGGGTGCATTGTAGAGGTCTGTCGTCTGACAATATAAAACGTCGGGATATATTTATGAAATGCAGAGAAAATTATGATATTACTTTCCTAGTTGACACACATTGTAAAAAAGAACTTGATTGATTGATTGATTGAATATTGTTTAACGTCTACTCAGCAATATTTCAGCTATATCAAGACGAGAACAAGTTTGTTGATAAATAATCATTTTGGGGTATGGAAATGGCCATGGGACGGGAAATTCTGACTGCCACTGGAAAAGTAGGGTGAAATCGTCAAGGGCGGGGAATTTAGCCTTGTAGCATATTGGCAGTCCGAATGGGGATATCAAGTAATTTTCAGCTCTCATACAAGCAGCAGTAGAGGTGTAGCTATCTTATTTCGTAATACTTTTCCTTTTGAAATTTATGGTTACAAGATAGATGTGGAGGGGGGGAGGAATTATGTAATTTTAGATATAAAAGTGTTTGACCAGAGAATGACAGTTGCAGCAATTTATGGACCAAATGATGATAAACCAGAGTTTTATAATGTTTTTCAAAGAGATATTGAAAATTTTGGGAACACTTCAATAATGGTTGGTGGAGATTGGAATGTTCCACAAAATTTTAATATGGATACAAAAAATTACTTACATAAAAATATTTAAAAGGCCCAAAAAAGAATACATGATATGATGCTAGAGTTAGATTTATTGGATGTTTATAGAGAATTATATCCAGATAAAAAAAGATTTTCTTGGCGGGGTCCAAATAAAAACAGGCTAGACTCGACTATTTTCTTGTTTCCTCAGACTTTGAATCTGTGATATAGAGGTAGCATACAGATCTGATCATTCACCTATATCTCTATCAATTCAATTTATTATTCAGGATAAATGTAAAGGATCTTGGAAATTTAATAATTCACTTCTTCATGACAAAGAATATATTGCTTGTGTCAAGTCTTGTCTCACAGATTGTATTGAACAATATAAAACAGGTGATGATGAAAACTTAGAAGACAGAGTTTTCTATTACTGACCAATTGTTTTGGGAATCATTAAAAATGATGATTAGAGGGAAGACTATTTCCTATTCTTCCTATAAAAAGAAAGAGCACAGTAAGGAGGAAAAGGATCTAGAATGTCAATTAAGACAAATATATGAGGAAGAATTTTCAGAAGAAACTAGAGAAAAGATAACACAAATTGAATTAAAATTAAGCACATTAAGGGAATCTAGAGTGAAAGGGGCAATAATGAGAGCTAAAGTAAAGAGGCAAATTGAGGGAGAAAGAAGTACAAAATATGTCTGTAACTTAGAAACAAGAGGCTCTCAAGAGCCTGTATCGCTCACCTGGGCCACTGCTGACATATGCAGTTAAAATAATCCCAATGTTTTAAGGGCATTATTTTCAAATTTTTTAATAGACATTGATGTTATATTTAAGTTAATCTATATTCCAGACTGGCAGCTATTTTGGATGGGGGTGCAGTTCTGCTGTCACCTTTCTTGAAGGGTACCATTGAGTCTAATTATGGTTCCAATTAACTAAATATTTTCAGAGTAGAACATCTTTAAATGCTTTCCAATAGGCTTCCGTTAGGTCTCAAGGTCAAACTATGTTCCCCGGCACTGGGGCCATCTTGAATGCGATGCAGACAAGCTAGGCAAATTTTTCAAACAGGAACAACTATGGTATGTTGTGACCAAGTATGTTTTCATTATTGGCCAAGTAGTTGCAGGAGAAGATCTTTTAATGTTTCCTTAAAGGGTAAAATGTTAAATCTGTTCCCCGCTGGCAGACCTGAAAAACAACTCTTTTGCTGGGCGGCAACCTAAAGACTGTTGTGGCCAAGTTTGGTTCCAATTGGCTGAAAAGTTTCAGAGATCTTTGAATGTGTTTTCCCATAGGGTGCAATGTTAAAACTATGTTCCCTGCTGGCGGACATCTTGGATAAAGCACAGACCTGAAAAATGACTTTTTTGCAAGGGGCCAACTAAAGACTATTTTGGCCAAGTTTGGTTCCAATTTGCCCAGTAGTTCCAGAGGAGAAGATCTTGAATGTGTTTTCCCATAGGCTCCAATGTTAAAACTATGATCCCCGCTGGCGGCCATCTTGGATATAGCGCGCATCTGAAAATCATTTTTTTGCAGGGGACCATCTAAGGACTATTATGGCCAAGTTTGGTTTCAATTGGCCCAGTAGTTTCAGAGGAGAAGATCTTTGAAACAACGGCAGTCCAAAACACAGAAAACAATGACGTTAGACGCAAAAACAATAACGTTAGACAGATACAAAGCACAGAAACTACAACATTCAGAACAAAAGCACTCAGTGTGAACTCCAGTGAAACTGAGAGTGACATCAGGTGCTCCGGAAGGGTAAGCATGTCCTGCTTTGTTAACAGCACCCGTCACACTGTGAGTGATTCAATCCGGGAAAATGTCAAAGTCGGTAGTCAAATCCGGGAAGACGTGAATCTAGCTGAAAATGTCCACTTTCATTTGGGATACTGACACGTCATATCTTTCAATGATGCTATGGTGACGGCCATAGAATTTCTTGAGGGATGAACTTAATAAAGGTTGAACAAATCCCTGACAAAGCAGCTTTTGGGACAGTGTTTTTGCTCTGTTCAAAAAATCACTGTACAAACTACATGCTCGACAGTAACGAATCAACTGTGAAATGTACACTCCATAGGCGGGAGAGGTACGTATATTGCTGCTTAGAAAGGGAAAGTTCACAATTGGGAAATTAAAATCATCACGCTTGTCATATAGCTTAGATTTCAAACGTCCATCTTCGTCAATATACAAAAAAAGATCTAGATACGAAGCTGAAGTAGGTGTTTCAGTTGTTTCTTTAATTTCAAGCTCATTTGGTTGATTGATTGATTGATGTTTTACGCCAACTTCAGCAATATTTCAGCTATATTGTGGCGAGAACTGTTGAGTTTATTGAACAATTTTAATAAATACATAAAATATTAATATAAAACCATATAGCTTTATACAAGTATAAGACAGATGTGTAAAATGTTTAAAAAATAATAGTAATATTTGGTTTAACAGTAACAATATTAGAAGTTAGAAACTTATTTTAAAAATTGATCCATTTAAATCTTACTAAATAGATTGATTGCTTTTAAAAATTGAACGATTTTGTCGCCAGCGACATTTGTAAATAGGTCTTAAGACAATCAGCTGAATAAAAATCAAAGAAAAAAAAAACAAAAACATTTAGCCCAGTCCTTTAATTTCAGCTTCCGCTACATAGACGATGTTCTTTCTCTTAATAATCCTTAATTTAAGGAGTATTTACATCAGATCTATCCAAATGAGCTTGAAATTAAAGAAACAACTGAAACACCTACTTCAGCTTCGTACCTAGATCTTTTATTGTATATTGACGAAGACGGACGTTTGAAATCTAAGCTATATGACAAGCGTGATGATTTTTATTTCCCCATTGTGAACTTTCCCTTTCTTAGCAGCAATATACCTACCTCTCCCGCCTATGGAGTGTACATTTCACAGTTGATTCGTTACTGTCGAGCATGTAGTTTGTACAGTGATTTTTTGAACAGGTCAAAAACACCGTCCCACAAGCTGCTTAGTCAGGGATTTGTTCAACCTTTATTAATTCCATCCCTCAAGAAATTCTATGGCCCTAACCATAGCATCATTGAAAGATATGACGTGTCAGTATCCCAAATGAAAGTGGAAATTTTCAGCTAGATTCACGTCTTTCCGGATTTGACTACCGACTTTGACATTTTCCCGGATTGAATCACTCACAGTGTGACGGGTGCTGTTAACAGAGCAGGACATGCTTACCCTTCCGGAGCACCTGATGTCACTCTTAGTTTCACTGGAGTTCACACTGCGAATGCCTTTGTTCTGAATGTTGTAATTTCTGTTTAACGTTATTGTTTTTGCGTCTAACGTCATTGTTTCCTATGTTCTCGTTTTTGCCCTGTCTTTGGACTTCGATTTTTGTGAATTTCACCGCTTTGTTCCTTCGGTATTCTACTGCCGTTGTTCCACAATGAGTATGTATGTTACACTACCACAAAAGCTTGTTCGTGCCAATCAGAACAAAATATAATTCTAAATAAAAATTGTTTTAGATGTCGAAATGGCCATATTCAAAACAGACATTTGCTGCTTTTTCAGTATTTTGTGTGTTTTAATGGCAATCTGCAGAACTAACGTGTACTGGTATCACACACAGATCCAGCATTTGTAAAAATCGGATCCGAAAAAGTAAAGGAGGGTTCCAGTCAATATTTTGTCATTTTCTTCATACATTTTCCACGAAATTATTGATTGATTGATTGATGTTTTACGCGAACTTCAGCAATATTTCTGCTTTTTTGTGGCGAGAACTGTTGAGTTTATTGAACAATTTTAATAAATATATAAAATATTAATATAAAACCATATAGCTTTATACAAGTAAAACAAATGTGTAAAATGTTAAAAACATAATAATTTTTTTGTTGGTTTAACAGTACAAAATATTTGAAATTAGAAACTTAGTTTAAAATTGATCCATTTAAATCTTACTAAATAAATTGATTGCTTTTAAAAATTGAACGATTTTGTCGCCAGCGACATTTGTAAATAGGTCTTTAGGACAATCAGCTGAATAAAAATCACGCCTGAAATCGGCAACATCTACATGGAAATTTTAATTCTTTTTCCCTGCTGGCAGCTATTAAACATAAAACTTTGATTGATTATTGTTTAACGTCTGCTCAGCAATATTTCAGCTATATCAAGACGAGAACAAGTTTGTTAATAAATAATCACTTTTGGGTATGGAAAGGGCCATGGGACGGGAAATTCTGACTGCCACTGTAAAAGTAGGGTGAAATCATCCAGGGCGGGGAATTTAGCCTTGTAGCCGATCACATACAGACCACCCCAAAAATACCTTGCTATAAGGGTTCTTTAAAATGCAGGATTGATTGATTGATTGATTGATGTTTTACGCCAACTTCAGCAATATTTCAGCTATATTGTGGCGAGAACTGTTGGGTTTATTGAACAATTTTAATAAATACATAAAATATTAATATAAAATCATATAGCTTTATACAAGTAAAACAGATGTGTAAAATGTTAAAAAACATAATATTAAATTTTTGGTTTAACAATAACATATTAGAAATTAGAAACTTGTTTAAAATTGATCCATTTAAATCTTACTAAATAAATTGATTGCTTTTAAAAATTGAACAATTTTGTCGCCAGCGACGTTTGTAAATAGGTCTTTAAGACAATCAGCAGAATAAAAATCACGCCTGATATCGGCAACATCTACACATTCAATTATTGATTGATTGATTAGTTAGAGTTTAACGTCCAATGAGCAATATTTCAGCTATATCAGGACGAGAACAAGTTAATCAATTAAAAAAATTGTAAGTAAAAGAAGAAAGAAATAAAGGTGGAAGGGAAAACCGGGGTAACGACTTTTGATTGCCACTGGAAAAGGGGAGAAATGGGTAGGGGCAGGAAATTTAGCCTTCCATACGACACCCAGTGCGTCTGCTCTCTTTAGAGAAATATAGAAGGGGTCTTTATACTGCATGGAGCGTGGCGTTTCTCCATACAGTTTGGCTACAATGGTTCGCGGTCAGGCTTTCCGTATTATAACCTGACTACCCCG
>MJUU01009933.1:45860-58002 GCA_002080025.1 Modiolus philippinarum | reverse complement strand
TCATATGCTTTTTCAATATCGAAAAAGATGGAAACTGCATGTTCTTTCTTTAAAAATGCATTTCTGATAAATGTTTCGAATCGAACTAAATGGTCTATTGTTGTACGACCTCGTCGAAATCCATTTTGGATGTTCGACAGAAGATTGTTCGATTCGAGATACCAAACAAGACGGTTGTTTATCATCCGTTCCATTGTCTTACAGATGCAACTAGTTAATGCTAGTGGTCTGTAATTCGATGGCTCGGAATAGTCTTTACCCGGTTTTGGAATAGGTACTATAGTTGCTTGTTTCCACAAAGGTAGAAGTTTCCCCGTCTCCCAAATTTTATTAAAAAGATTTAAAAGAATTTCCAGAGTTGATAAAGGAAGATGTTTGAGGAGTTGATAATGGATATCGTCAGGGCCACATGCAGTGTCATGGGCCTTATCCAAGGATTGTTTCAGGTCATCCATCGAAAACAATCTATTGTATTCCTCTGTATTTTTAGATTTAAAGTTGAGTTTGTTTCGTTCTTTTTGTTCTTTAATTCTCTGGAATGTGGGTCCTAGATTTTTAGAAGAAGAATGTTTCTCAAAAGTTTCTCCAATTTTATTTGCAATATCTTCTTCAGATGTTAAAATATCTTGTCCGTTTTTGATGTGATGGACATTAGCTTTTCTATTTTTACCCTTGATTTTCTGTACCATATTCCAAACTTTGTTCATAGGGGTATGGCAATTTAATTTTGAAACAAAGTTACGCCAAGAAGTGCGTCTTCTTTGTTTCAAGGTTCTTCGAGCTTTTGCACGAAAAACGCGAAAATTGCCAAGATTATCCGTCGTTGGATGTTTATTGAAAAGTTATTCTGCCTTTTTACGATTTATCAGAGCATCATCACAGTCATCGTCAAACCAAGGTTTCCCAGGCCGTTTTGGGTTTGCCGAGGTTTTCGGTATAGATTTATTTGCAATGGAAAGGATTTTTTCACTGAAAAGACTTATGGGAACAAGGACATCTTCGAACAATTCAGATTTCAATTCTTCTCTACATAAATTTTCATAGAGTTACCAATCAGCTTTATCAAATTTAAAGCGCTGTGGCTTTTCTCCAGTACTAGAATAAAGATGATGATTGATTGATTGATGTTTTACGTAAAGATGTTGAAGAATGATAGGAAAGTGATCACTACTACATAAGTCATCGTGTACTTTCCAAGAGAAGTCCAAAAGTACAGATGGGTCAGTTATAGTTAGGTCTATAGCTGAGTAAGCCCCATTTCCAGGATGTAAATAAGTGTTTGAACCGTCATTAAAAATACATAAACTTTCCTGCGACATTATGTCTTCAGTCTTTTTACCTTTGTCATTCAACGCAGAACTACGCCACAGTGGGTTGTGAGCATTGAAATCGCCCATTATAATAAATGGGGCGGGTGTTTTAAGTTGACTCAGACTGGGGTTGAAATTCGGTGATTAATACACAGACAATGATGTGATCGTTTTATCTAAAGAAATTCTCACTTCAACAGCTTGAAGATCGGTATTTAGATCAACAGTACTGTGGACAATATTGTTGTTGACAAGAATGGTTGAGCCGCCAGCAGCTCGTTGATTCTCAGCTACATAAGTGCTGTAGAGAGAGTAGTTCTTAACATTCAACGAATCACTTTTCTTCAGGTGCGTTTCCTGAAGACAAAATGCCGCAGGATTAAAAGCTTGAATTAATAAAGTAATTTCAATGAAATTTATCTTAAAACCTCGGCAATTCCATTGAATTATATTATTCATTTTAGTCGTATTGCTGAGAAAGTTCCCTTTCGGGAAACCGAGGGATGACGAGACGATCGACCACTTGCAGGCGAACCCCCTACTGTGTGGTCGTTCATTTTCAATGTTGTTTTCTAGTTCTGATGTATCCATGTCGGTACCTAATGTTCCCCAAATGCTAACATCCCAGTAGGGTTTTTGCGTGAACCAGATTTTTTAGATTTGCCAGTGTCTTCGTCTGAAGACAGGCTTTCATATCTGTTAGAAGTGCTAATAGCCGATTTGGACTTCTCGTGTTCACCATGTCTTTGGCTATTTGCACTATTTGGTTGTTTCTGTTTTTCTGCAGTTGATGAACTTTAAAATGCAGGAAGCGTGGCATTTCTTCACACACGTGGAGCTGAGTTTACATCCCATCCGAAAGATGGGTTGTGTATTTATTAATCCCGCACAACCACGGAATGGGTCCTATTTCTATATCCCGGGACCCTCGGGGTCAGCCTCCGTTTAGGAGGGGTCACACCCCGCAAGCCGGAGATACTAGGTCCTATTTCTATATCCCGGGGTTCCCACGGGGTCCTCTGTTAGGAAGACTCATACTCCAACTTCAGAGGATGCTGCGGGCCTATTCATAAGCCGGGACCGCGCACGGCGGCATAAAACTTTGAAGAGGGTCACATAAGGACTATCATAGCACCTGACAGGCATCATTCAAGTCATGTTTGATTTAAATCGATTAAGCAGTTCTCTAGAAGATCTTTGTGTGCATTTTCCATAGGGTCCAATGCTGTCGGTCATGTAAGATGACATTGGCACCAAGGTAATCACTTGGTCAGCACCTCATAAACATCATTCATGCCAAGTTTGGTTCAAATCCATTCAGTGGTTCTAAAGTAGAAGTTCTTTGTATGTATTTTCCCATAGGGTACAATGATAAAATTAAGATCATTGCTGGCGGCATGTCGGATGACACATCAGCACCAAAGTAACAACAATTGGTCAGCATCTCATAAGCATCATTCATGCCAAGTTTGGTTCAAATCCATTCAGTGGTTCTCAAAAAGAAGTTCTTTGTATGAATTATCCCATTAGGTCAAATGGTAAACTAAGTTCCCCGCTGGCGGCCATCTTGGAAGCGGTCGGAAAACTTAATAATCACTTCATATCTGTCAAGTATGTTATGTTGACGACCATAGAATTATTTCAGGGATGAAATTAACATAGGTTGAACAAATCTCTGAGTGAGCACATTTAGGGACAGTGTTTTTGCTCTGTTCTAGAAATCACTGTACAAACTTGGTTGATTGATTGATTAGTTAGAGTTTAACGTCCAATGAGCAATATTTCAGCTATATTAGGACGAGAACAAGTTAATCAATTCAAAACAAATTGTAAGTAAAAGAAGAAAGAAATAAAGGTGGAAGGGACAACCGGGTAGGGGCAGGAAATTTAGCCTTCTATACGACACCCAGTGCGTCTGCTCTCTTTAGAGAAATATAAAAGGGGTCTTTATACTGCATGGAGCGTGGCGTTTCTCCACACAGTTTGGCTACAATGGTTCGCGGTCAGGCTTTCCGTATTATGACCTGACTACCCGGCAAAGACAGGGCATTCCCCTATCCACCACCTGGGGACGCGCCCGGCAGCTCTGTAGCCAAAGCCCCTGAAAACCTATTCAGGCGCACGACAGTAACGAATCAACTGTGATTGATTGATTGAATATTGTTTAACGTCTACTCAGCAATATTTCAGCTATATCAAGACGAGAACAAGTTTGTTAATAAATAATCACTTTTGGGTATGGAAAGGGCCATGGGACGGGAAATTCTGACTGCCACTGGAAAAGTAGGATGAAATCGAAAAGGGCGGGAAATTTAGCCTTGTAGCCGATCACCTACGGACCACCCCAAAAAGAGCTTGTTACAAGGGTTCTTTAACGTGCAGGAAGCGTGGCATTTCTTCCAACACGTGGACCTGAGTTTACATCCCATCCGAAAGATGGGTTGTGTATTTATTAATCCCGCACAACCACGGAATGGGTCCTATTTCTATATCCCGGGACCCTCGGGGTCAGCCTCCGTTTAGGAGGGGTCACACCCCGCAAGCCGGAGATACTGGGTCCTATTTCTATATCCCGGGGTTCCCTCGGGGTCGAATCAACTGTGAAATGTACACTCCATAGGCTGGGGAGGCAGCTATATTGCTGCTAAAAAGGTTGATTGATTGATGTTTAACGCCAATTTCAGCAATATTTCAGCTATATTGTGGCAAGAACTGTTAAGTAAGTCGAACAATTATAATAAATATAAATAGTCAATATAAAACCATTAAAGCTTTTTACAAGTTAAACAAGAGTGTAAAATATAAAATAAAATGTGAAAACATAGGAGAACTGTTTAACAATTACCATATGAGAAGTTCACAATTGGAAAATTAAAATCATCACGCTGTCATATAGCTTTGATTTCACACGTCCATCTTCGTAACTATACATCAAAAGATCTATGTACGAAGCTAAAGTAGGTGTATCAGTTGTTTCATTAATTTAAAGCTTACTGGGATATATCTATTGTAAATATTCCTTAAATTTAGGATTATTAAGTGAAAGTACATCTTCTATGTAGCGGAAGCTGAAATTGAAAGACTGGGCTAAATGCATTTGACTTGTAAAAACCTGGCCTAGTACGGGTAAAGGAAAAGGTCAGCCTAACGTGGCGCACAGTAAGTACCCATGGGAATCCCTATTGTCTGTTGGAAAACACGACCTCCGAAATTGACAAAAATATTATCGATCAATAATATATTAAACAATTTGATTACGTCAGTCTCGGTGTACTTCTTATTTGAATCAGTGTGGCTCTTAACAAAATATGTCTTCTCTTTCCCTACTGCTAAAAGGTGTGTTTGCGTTCTACATTTTTATTGCAGAAACATTGATGCATTAAACCTGAAATTACTGTTTCAATTTATTGTGTGGCAGCTTTGTATAAAGAGTAGAAAAGTCAAAAGTTTGAATGCTATGGCAAAAGGTAAGACTGGTTGATGATACCTGTTAAAGAAAATCTTTGGAATTTTTTTTTTTGATTGATTGAATATTGTTTAACGTCTACTCATCAATATTTCAGCTTTATCAAGACGAGAACAAGTTTGTTAAAAAATAATCACTTTGGGGTATGGAAAGGGTCATGGGACGGGAAATTCTGACTGCCACTGGAAAAGTAGGGTGAAATCGAAAAGGGCGGAGAATTTAGTCTTGTAGCCGATTTTTTTTTCAATCCACATCCTCAATGAATTGAGCAATCTTTGTTCAGGACCCTCCATAGATCATTCCTGTACAGTTTGTTTCAATTTATTTCAGCGGTTTCAGAGAAGATGAAAATTGATTTTTCCAATAGGTTCGTTAAACCTAAGTTCCGAGCTAGCGGCAATTTTCGACGGATTGGAACGAAATTAGCAATCTTTGGAAAGGACCTTTAGTACATCATTCACCTAAGGTCAGGTGAACTACAATTGCGTTCAATTAGAGATTAGAACTTTTTGGTCAATACCTCAATTTTACCTGGTTCCGGCTTTCTCCAAATGTATCAACAATGAAACGCTGATGTTATTTTTGGTGGGTAACTATGGTGTCGCTCAAACTGAAACTGGCCCATACAAAAGACAAGATAAAATATACCAGTTTAACGAGAACCTATTTAAGAATAATTTGCATCGCTAATTTAGTGGATAAGCTCAGTGGCAGATAGAGACTCCAAATAATTTGGATTGGTTTCAATATACTTTTTGCTTCTTTTTCGGTCAATTTTGCCTAAATTCTGCAAGAAATAAAAGGAATTCTAGAAAAAGGTGTTCCATCCACAAACACAACGTAAATGACGTAAATACTCAACAAATTTTTAAACAATGTAGGGTAAACTTGATTGACTACATCCAAGCACATCGTGTCCATCTTCATTTATCAATTTTCTATTTGTATTTTTTCAATTTTAAGAAAAACTTAGTGTACCGCAAAATATTATTTACAGTGATGTATCATCTATACTACTTATTAGGGAGATTTGAATTTGCGTGTTCATTTTTTCTTTTATCTCTGCAGTTGCAGAAAATGCTTTTCTTGCCAACATATACACTATCCGGTAAATTTTATAATCATGGAATTTTACAATCTATTGTGATATCCGATATGTTCCTGCAACAAGATGTATATATTTTCAAAAGGATATTTCTATGGTTTTCTGTTGACACATCATTGTTTACAATTGATAAACTAGATTGACTGATTGATTGATTGATTGATTGGTGGTTTACGCCAACTTCAACAATATCTCGGCTATATTGTGGCGAGAACTGTTAAGTATACTAAATACATAAAATATCAATATAAAACCATATAGCTTTTTACAAGTAAAAACAAATGGTTAAAATGTAAAAAACATAATAGAAGGAATTTTGGTTTAACAGTAACAATATTAGAAATTAGAAACTAGAAAAACCGAGCAAAGCTCACTAATATATACCCTCGCTTCCAAATTGACATGCTTGATTTCATTATATTAAAAAAGTGAGCAACAACAAAATCACATCAAACAGAATTTAATATATTTGGCACACAATGGCAATATTCATTGAACATTCCGTGACAGTTTCAGTGAATTTCACTGCATATTCAAGGAGTTGCCGCCACAAAATATGTACCCTATAGAGGATGGAATAATAAAAGGACGAACAAACGGATGGGCGGTCGAACGGAGACCTTAACCACTCTTTACCGCGGGATGTGAAATAGGTAAAAGAGATGGAAAACATACGCGTAGCTTTACGTGACACCAACCAACACTTTATCTGCACTGAAGAGACATACGTTGTCGAAATGCGCATATGCAGAACATAAATTCACAGTAACTTTGGTATTTAGTCATTTGCCATGTTATTTTGGCGTATTTACGTCACCGAGTCTAACACTTGCGATAAAAAAAGACCTGGCCCTTATTGATTGATTATTATTTAATGTCTACGGAGCAATATTTCAGCTATATCAAGACGAAAACAAGTTTGTTAATAAATAATCACTCGTGGGAATCAAAAGGGTCATGGGACTGGAAATTTTGACTGCCACTGGAAAAGTTGGGTAAAATCAAAAGGGGCGGGGAATTTAGCCTTGTAGCCGATCTCCTACGGACCACTCAAAACAGAGCTTGCTACAAGGGTTCTTTAACGTGCATGAAGCATGGCATTTCTTCCAACACGTGGACCTGCGTTTAAATCTCATCCGAAAGATGGGTTGTGTATTTATTAATCCAGCACAATCACGGAATGGGTTCTATTTCTATATCCCGGGGTTCCCTCGGGGTCAGTCCCGTTTAGGAGGGGTCATACCCCGCAAGCCGGAGATACTATGTCCTATTCCCATACCCCGGGGTTCGGTCGGGGGAGACCTGGACCTTACCAACTGTAAAAGTGTGCCCCTGACTAAGAGGCTTGTTAATATAATGCACTTGAGATCGTAACAATACCATACTAATGAGGTATACAATTTTCAGATTAAGAGGGGACATGTTGGCATACGCTCCAATCCGCACCAAAAAAATAATTATCTGTCTCTGCTCGTTGGTTTTCATGCCTATTTTGGGCTGACGTCCACATTAAAAATCCTGAGTCCGCCTCTGTTACACCAGAAAACATGTTGTAAACATTTAAACTAACTTGTGCATTTACTCGACATCCTTTCATTGTAGATTATTACACCGGAGTTTGAAACTCCTGTAGTATGGAGTCAGTAAATATGTTCCTGTGTGAGAGACGTTTGCACGCTATACTATATTGCAGTGATATGTACTTGTTCCTGATAAAATATCTCTTACAGACACATTATCATACTTTCAAATTTGGCTTTTTTGCGAGGGGGGGGGGGCGTGTAATTTCCAAATAATTTTCTGACCACCCGTTTACAGTACCCAATTTTGCCAAGTTTTTCTTGCAATTGACCAATGCCATGTGGTTGTTGATATGTCTATTAGCCTTTTTGTCGGGCGGCAAAGGATGACAGTGGTAGTAAGAACTTTTTACCAGTTAATTGTATGTTTGTTGAAGACCCTGAATCCAATTGGTAAAGACAAAACATAAATGTCGTGGTTTTCTTGTCATTTACAATTAAATTCATCTCAGCCTGATATGGGACTTACTTGAACATACTATGAGGTATAAGCAAAGCTCTTAAATGAAGTCCTCGTAGTGACTTCAAGTTAAAGAACAACGATAAAAATATTGTTCCATTGCTTGGTTTTACCATGTATTTGCAGAGACTTTGTCTCGTTTACTCAATATGCTTTCATTGTAAATTAAAATATATAAAAGAAAGGAAATGGGGTAAATGTCAAGGAGACAACATCCCGTTTCAAGGTTAAAACGACCCAAAATTAAGCATATTGTATTTCATGCGAGATATGTTGATTCATTAGCCTTTTCAATTTCACCAAAGTATTATAAGATGTCATCTTCTCTTTGGTCTCCTTGATTTTCTTTATTGATTTATGAATGTCCAGTTACTATACTCAATATGAAAAAAAAAGAAATGGGGTAAATGTCGAGGAGACATCAAAACGACCCAAAACAAAGCATCTAGGGGTCACCGTACAGTCTTCAACACAGTGAGGAACCTCACACCGTATAGCAAGCCCTAAATGGCCCCAAAAAGGTAAAAAGGTGAATAAATCAGTGGAAACAAATCACATCCAATAACCCAAATATCAAGAGACTAAAATTTTATAAGAAGACAAGGACAAGCAAATGACCAACATATTCCTGACTTGGGACAGGCGCAAAAATTGCGGAGGGGTTGAATTCGTTTTCTTGGATCCAAACCCTTTCACTATGTGTGGTGAATGGCTAAAAATTAATACACAAAAGGACTCGCAGTAAAAATCAAACTAGAAAAAAGTCCAAAAAAGGCCAAGAACGATCAATTCAAATGTAAAGCCTTAAGTTTAATCTGCACTGATGAGATATACGTTGTCGGAATGCACATATGCAGGAAATAAATTAAGTCACTTCGGTATATTTGCTATTAAGCACATCGCGTAACAAATGGCTAGAAAGTTGCAAAATTTACGACCGTCAATATAGCTTACCTGTCGCACTATGCCAATCTTGTTCCCCTAAACTGTTGGCTTGTAAAACTTTCATCAAATTTTTTGCGATAAAATCACATTTTCGTCCTTCCTTTACTTTTTTGCTATAACGGGCCGAATAAGAATAAATTTAAAACCAAGCCGATCTTTTCGGTTGAACTGGGGGAATAAACACTGATGTAAAATAATAACAATTCGAATTGAAAGTCTACAAATTGCGAAAATGACCAAGCCAGAACAAACATTTTCTTAACAATACATATTTATTTATTACTGTATTTTAATATCTTGTCTGTTTATTTTAAAATGCTTTTACTTTTACTCAACATTGGGTACTGGTAAAATTAACCGCCAATTAAAATGTATTTTTTCATTGTTTAAAACTCCCGGTATTTTGAAAATGCCTTCATATTTATCTTCATTTTGAAGTACAAAAATCTTTACAAAATTACATTGATTGCTTTAAAATTGGTGACAACTATCATTGTATGCTTTTCGGATGCCTATAGCAATTGTAAGTAGGTTTATATAATAAGCACAAATACTGTTATTGGTGCACAAATTATTACCAATCTGCGCAAAGTCTGGACATATTTCTCTTAACTGTAAACACCACAACATCATGACAAGATCAAAAACGTTATTTACGGTATACTTGGTACATTCAAACATCTAAAAATTTTCAAAGTTCGACGAACATTATATCTAATACAAAGGATGAGTGGCAGTAAGACCCATTTTTGGCCCAAGATATACCATGAAACTAAAACTATACAAACAGACGTCTTATGTTCCTGAAACATTGAACAAATATAGGGCTTTATGAAAATGATAAAGCTTTTTTCCATATCAGTTTGATTCTCATGATAATCAGTTAACTCAAAAGCTTTATTTTTGGAAATAGTCAGAATTTCATAGATATTTGCTGTGTTTTGCACATTTTTGTGCTTTGAAAAATATGGGCACATCTGAATAACAACTTCATATTTAGTCAAAATGTGTAAAATGGTAAAATACATCATTTCTGAAAGTTTGAAGTTGTTGATTGCATGTGCCCCATGTTAACTTAAAGAAAATTTGCTTTGAGAACATTCAAAATTGCAGATTTTCTGATTTTCTTTCAAAAAGACGGCTCCTTGTGATGTCACAATAACGTCAAAATGAAAGGAATTCGTATTATTATATGTTTTCTTTGTAGCCAGATGTAATAGTTAATATATCCCATAAATATCACACTATTTTAAACAACTTGATTTTTTGGGCCAAGTATGGGTCTTATTGCCACTCATCCTTTATCACAATTATTTGTTTGTAAGTATATAATTGAACGGTTTGTCAACAAAGAACACCACTACAAAACAGGACTCGCCACCACAAAATAGGACAAAAATCCACCACTATACAATTCATCGCAGGACAACGTTCTTACCTAAGAATATGATAATTGAATTTTCATCATACGAGGTGCAAAAGCTATCTACTCAATTTCGAAGTAATTACACGTCTCCACTACCTTTCGATTCTGCTTTATGTTAAAAAAAAAAACACCTCGAATCAAAACGGGAAGATTTTAAGCATAGAAAATTCATCTACAGCTTGCACAGCGAGGTTGTTGAAAGAAAAAAATACGTAACACTTTCACAAGTCGAGCTACCACAGGTAATGTTAGTTCTGCACGAATTGAGATTAAAAAATCTTGAACATTATCAAACTGCCACTCTTCTTACTAGGGGTACACAAGGGTAATAAACATAAGGTAACACTGACTATACATGTATATTTGAAACAAGTAATAGTAAATCAATAATTTCATTTTATGTGTATTTTTTATTCTAGTTAATGTATCATTTGCTGATGAAAAAAATAGGGTTTTTCATTTTACAGCTCAAATTCGTTGTCTACAGTGAATCTACATTCTGCCCTTTTCTGGATCTTATTATCATTATTGACTCCAGTTAAATATAAACTAAATTTTTTTATAAATGGGATAATTTCGATTTCACTTTCACTAATTTCCCTTTTCATGACGGCGACATCCCTCAGGCTCCATCCGAGGAAACCGCGGGATATAGAAATAGGACCCATTCCGTGGTTGTACGGCATTTATAAATACACAACCCATCTTTCCAATGGGATGTAAACTCAGGTCCACATGTTGGAAGAAATGCCACGCTTACTCCACGTAAAAGAACCCTTGTACCAAGCTCTTTTCAAAGTGGTCCGTAGGTGATCGGCTACAAGGCTAAATTCCCCGCCCCTTTCGATTTCACCCTACTTTTCCAGTGGCAGTCAGAATTTCCCGTCCCATTACCCTTTCCATACCCCAAAGTGATTATTTATTAACAAACCTTTTCTCGTCTTGATATAGCTGAAATATTGCTGAGTAGACGTAAAACAATATTCAATCAATCAATCAATTTAAAGCAAAAACATACTGAAAATGCACTTTATTTGACATTAACTTGCACATATAGGCCATACTGATGCATCACTGAAAGCAAATTATGATCGCGTACAGTTTCATATAGTAAGAACTAAGCGGACAGACAGAATACACAAGGTATCAACTAGGCAGACAGGCATAATTGGCATCAGACCAGCTGCCTAATCGTCTCACAAAAAGTTTATAATGTAAGTCAACTGGAAGCCACTCAATTCTTTGTAAGACTTGTTCACTAGCACCGAGGACAGTCAACAATCTATTTCAAAAGCTGTAGTCTGCAGGTAAATACTTTGCTCCATGTAACATGACCTGTGTTATTTATTACATCCGTAAAAAAGATGTCTTTATTATTATAGTTCAAAGAGTTCTGCCTATTTATAATTCCATGCATCTTTTCGTTTCCACATACAGTCCCTGGATCAGTCAACATTCCATTTTGACTGATCGTTGACTGGTGAGTGATCGCTGAATGATCGCTGAATCATGACTTTTGACGGCTGACGGATAGTAAAATTAACTGATGACTAATGAATGATGCGACTCTTGACTCTTGAATCATGACGGATGACGAATAGAAAGAAATCTAATTAATTATGCACGGATGATCGGTGACGGATGACTGATACAGGTAAATTGAAAAATTACCGGTGAAACGAATCTCACCGAGCGTTGATTTATTATTTTTAGTAAGATCGAAAGTCATTATCAATACATGTATCTGATAGTTCTTAGCAATTCAAGAACATGAAAAAAATGTAATTTAAAAAATACTTAAGAATCTTCATTTTAGTCAAATAGAGGAAATGGGGTAAATGTCAAGGAGA